>CM056609.1:1447795-1625174 GCA_029721355.1 Tegillarca granosa
GATCAATACATCCCGGACACCGTTCTCTATCTGAAAAATATGTATTGGAATGGTCCATACATCCCAGGTTGCCGTTCTCTATCTGAAAAATATGTATTGGAATGGTCCATACATCCCAGGTTGCCGTTCTCTATCTGAAAAATATGTATTGGAATGGTCAATACATCCCGTACACCGTTCTCTATCTAAAACATATGTATTGGAATGGTCAATACATCCCAGGTTGCCGTTCTCTATCTGAAAAATATGTATTGGAATGGTCAATACATCCCCTACACCGTTCTCTATCTAAAACATATGTATTGGAATGGTCCATACATCCCAGGTTGCCGTTCTCTATCTGAAAAATATGTATTGGAATGGTCAATACATCCCCTACACCGTTCTCTATCTAAAACATATGTATTGGAATGGTCAATACATCCCAGGTTGCCGTTCTCTATCTGAAAAATATGTATTGGAATGGTCAATACATCCCCTACACCGTTCTCTATCTAAAACATATGTATTGGAATGGTCCATACATCCCAGGTTGCCGTTCTCTATCTGAAAAATATGTATTGGAATGGTCAATACATCCCCTACACCGTTCTCTATCTAAAACATATGTATTGGAATGGTCCATACATCCCAGGTCGCCGTTCTCTATCTGAAAAATATGTATTGGAATGGTCCATACATCCCGGACACCGTTCTCTATCTAAAACATATGTATTGGAATAGTCCATACATCCCAGGTTGCCGTTCTCTATCTGGAACATATGTATTGGAATGGTCCATACATCCCAGGTTGCCGTTCTCTATCTGGAACATATGTATTGGAATGGTCAATACATCCCGTACACCGTTCTCTATCTGAAACATATGTATTGGAATGGTCCATACATCCCAGGTTGCCGTTCTCTATCTGGAACATATGTATTGGAATGGTCCATACATCCCGGGGCGCCTTTCTCTATCAGAAACATATGTATTGGAATGGTCCATACATCCCGGGGCGCCTTTCTCTATCAGAAACATAGGTATTGGAAAGGTCCATACATCCCGGGGCGCCTTTCTCTATCAGAAACATATGTATTGGAATGGTCCATACATCCCAGAATGCCGTTCTCTATCTGAAACACATGTATTGGATTGGTCCATACATCCCGGAGAGCCGTTCTCTATCAGAAACATATGTATTGGAATGGTCAATACATCCCGGGGCGCCTTTCTCTATCTGAAAAATATGTATTGGAATGGACAATACATCCCGGGGCGCCGTTCTCTATCTGAACCACATGTATTGGATTGGTCCATACATCCCGGAGAGCCGTTCTCTATCTGAAACATATGTATTGGAATGGTCAATACATCCCGGGGCGCCGTTCTTTATCTGAAACATATGTATTGGAATGGTACATACATCCCAGGTCGCCGTTCTCTATCTGAAACATATGTATTGGAATGGTCAATACATCCCGGGGCGCCGTTCTCTATCTGAAACATATGTATTGGAATGGTCCATACATCCCAGGTTGCCGTTCTCTATCTGGAACATATGTATTGGAATGGTCAATACATCCCGGGCGCCGTTCTCTATCTGAAACATATGTATTGGAATGGTCAATACATCCCGGGGCGCCGTTCTCTATCTGAAACATATGTATTGGAATGGTCCATACATCCCGGAGCGCCGTTCTCTATCTGTAAAATATGTATTGGAATGGTCAATACATCCCGGACACCGTTCTCTAGCTGAAACATGTGTATTGGAATGGTCAATACATCCCGGGGCGCCGTTCTCTATCTGAAACATATGTATTGGAATGGTTAATACATCCCGGAGAGCCGTTCTCAATTTGAAACATATGTATTGGAATGGTTCATACATTCCGGGGTACAGGGACACCATTCTCTAACTATTGGACACTATATCGGGCAATTAAAACACCGCACGCATAAACGTATGAATGGTAATGGCTAGTGGCATCCAGATGAAAACGTATCTAACTAAAAAATATATATGTTTGAGACTAGACTATATGCTCAGGGGCACCATGATGCTGATAACGTATGTACTAGGAGGAAAGCTAATGCATTCATAGGAACCGTTTTTAAACGCAACATTTTAGCTAAAAAATTTGTCTTCGAAAATTGTCAATATATCCATGCTTCTAAAATACCAACTAAAGAAGTCATAACAAGATAAAACTGTGTTAAATATTTCTTGAATATTACAGCAAGGTCTACATAAATAATTGGGATCACTATGGGAACTAATTGTCTACCAGTAATCGCTGATGTATTTCTTTGCTTGAAAGAAAAAAATTATTGACAGACTAGTTAGAGAAAAACAGCTTGATCTTTTACAACATTATACAGAACGTTTTAATACCTTCAAAATACATACAGTAACATGCTGAAATATATTTCTTAAATATCCCAAAGAGCTAAATATTAGTTAAACAAAGAAGTGCGATAATTTTTTTTTTTTCTTGATCATTAATGATTAACTATAAGCTTTAATATGTAACCATTAGTTCCTTTTCAATATTTCAATACACGATTTTCTTAGAACATTTTGAACTTTTTGCTCGAGCATGTTCTAACACAGACGATTTCCGATGTAAATCTGTAGGGAATCATTGTTAGTCCACCCTGAAGTGGCCATTTAAATCCTGATTATATGCAAATGTTTGTTTATTTATTTAACAATATATGCAAAGATTGTTTATTTATTTAGCATTACAATAAGACCATTTTAATTTTAACATCAGTGAATTTTTTTATGAAACCCTATTTATAAGAAAATGGGGTGTTTGGTGCCTTCACAAAGTACTTTAACCAAACTACTGAAGATTTAATCAAGTTCTCGTCTAGTCTGTGATTTCTTAAACGGTCGTCACAGCGTGTTTTCTTCTCTTGTTTGTTTTGGCTTTTTCTGTATGGGTTTGTTTGTTAATTTTTTAATTTTTATTTTAATTTAATTTTATTTTATTGTAATTTTTCGTGTTCTACCGCCTGTAACATATACTAATAGAAACTTGCACATAAGATTTAAAAAAAAAAAAAAAAAAAAAACATGTCTTACTTATTTTACCCGACACTGAATTAGGGAATATTTCATTTTGGATTTAAAAAAAAACATTATTAACCTTTGATTCACACTGTTTTATTAATAGTATAAACGTTGTATGTTTATAAAAGTCCAACAAATTTTCATTTACAATTTTAAAATACTCGCTTTAATGTATCTCAGCTACATAAGATTAATTAGATTTGTATCTGTCTCTTTTAATATCATGCTTTGATAAGATAGAGAAATGTATTTAATAGCAAAATATCCCCACAAAACAAATTTTATTTCGACTCAATATGATTGGTATATAGCGCGTGTAAACTGCCAATATCTGATTAACCAGTAACACGATTGTGAGACTCTAATGCATGGTTTAATCATTATCGAATGGTCATTTTACGCTTCTCTACAATTATGGCGTATACCTAAATTGCATTTCTAGCTTCAAGGATTAATACATGGGGTGTATAATAGACTATCATGCTGGCAGTTTCTGATATTGCAACTCTTAGAGAGAACTAAATAGGTAGGTTGTAAAATGGACTCCTATTCTTCATGTATTTACCAAGATGACAATTCTATCGAGAATTAATACAGACTACTTCTTGATGCCGTATTTTAATATTGCAATTCCAGTGAGGATTACTTAACATTTATTGCAGCCAAATAAACACACTCTCGTTCTCCATGTCATATGCTGCTGTTATTGCACTGCTATTTAGGAGATTTTAATATATAGGATAAAATAAAGACTTGGTTACGTGTTAGCAGTACCAGTTCTCTAAGACCAATTTGATCACACGACACGTCTATTTACATTGCTAATTCACCTGTCTTGAATCAATTTATATGTTTTTACAGTCGTCTCTCAAAGTAATAGTTACTAGTGCATTGTACAAAAAATGTCAGGAGTAATGTTTTTAAAGGTACAGAACAAAGGAATCATTGTATTTGGATAATTACAAAAAACATTGGTAAGTAAGTTTTTATGTTGGTGATAATTAATAATTTTTTTATTACACTAATTAATTTTGCAGTTTTAATAGTTGCGAAAACGAAGAAAAAACCAATGTTTTTTCTTTTTAATATCTAGGTTTTTTCTTGTCATGTCATCGAGATATTTTAAATCAGTGTAACAGACCAGAACAATGTGTGTGTGTGTGTGTGTGTGTGTGTGTGTGTGTGTGTGTGTGTGTGTGTGTTTTATCTTGAAGACCGTTGGTTTTTTTGCTAAGGTGATTAACAAGACTCGCATGTAAAAATAAAAAAAGATGTTCCATATGAAATTTCAGAATGGATGTTTGCTTTGAATTGCTATCATGTTCATGTGTGAACTTGTGTGTATATTTGTGTCTTTTTAATCAACTCTTACTTGATATTTATACCATATTTATTTTATTATCTATAAACACGATATGAGTATTCATTCAAAACAAATAGATTATTTTTACAATTGTCATTTATTGTTTATGTATATTATTATTATTATATGTTATTATTATTGCTATTATTATTATTATTATTATTATTATTATTATTATTATTGCCAAATATTCAGTAAAGCAGTATATTTAAAATGTATTTTTAATACATTTCAATTTTAACGAATTGTTAGAACCATACAAGAGTAGAGTGGAGTTGAGTAATGGTGTTTTACGCCCCAGTCAAGATTCTTTCACTTATTTCGAGGCAGTCAGTTCTGGGATGGTGTAAGAAACCGAAGTGCCCGGAGAAAACCACCGACCTTCGGCAAGCGAACTGACAAACTTTCTTACACTAGGATCTGTCCCGAGTGGGATTCGAACCAAGGCGGTGAGAGGCGCGCTTTAGACCACTCGGCCGCCAAGCCCCCTTAGAATCATACAAGAATGGTCGAGGAGAAACTTTGTGTAACGCCCCATACATTCACTTATTTAGCGGTTGCAAGAGCTGAACTGTGGATATGATATTTTCATAGCGCCGTTATCCATAAGCAAATGCTGTATAACACATCCGACGCCCATTAGACGGACATGACTTTTATAAATTGAAGTCTTAAGAAATGTGACAAGTCAAAAAATTGAAATGCATTCATTTGTAATATAGTCTTTGTTTGCTTGTTATGTTAAATTTTAAAACAAAGTATATGTTATTCTGATAAACAGTTGTATAAAAAAAACGGTGTGTGAAAAACGGAGGTATTAAGACAGGTGTGCAAGGAAAAATTGTATAAGAAATGGATTGTAAAAACAGGTGTATATAAAACAGATGTGTAAAACAGGTATGTATGAGACGGGCGTGTTAAAAGATGTGTTTAAAAACAGGTACGTAAAACATTTGTGTGAAATGGTTTGTAAAATAGGTATGTACTAGACAGCCGTGTTGAAAGAAGTGTTTGAAAATTAAAAAAAAAAAACTGGTGTGTCAAATTAGGTGTGTAAATCGGGTACGTAAAACAGGTGTGTAAAATCAGATGTGTATGACATAGTTATGTAAAAATATGTGTGTAAAACAAGTGTTAAAACAGGTGTGTATAATCATGAGACAGGCGTGTTCAAACAAGTGTTTAAAACAAGAATATATATACCTGGTGTGTAAGAAGGTGTGTAAAATAGGTGTGTAATATTAGGTGCGTAAAAGGCAGACGTGTATGACAGGCGTGAAAAAACCAAAGTGTGTAAAATTAGATGTGTAAAAACAGGTTTGAATGCGATTGGCGTATAAAAACAGGTGTGTATAAGACAGGGTGTGTAAAAAAAGTTGTGTATAAGACAGGTGTGTAAAAACAGGTGTGAAAAAGACAGGTGTGTATAAGTCAGGCGTGTTAAAACAGGTGTGTATAAGACAGGCGTATAGGTGTGTAAAAACAGATGTGTTTAAGACAGGTGTGTAAAAATAGATGTGTATAAGACAGGTGTGTAAAAACAGGTGTGTAAAAACAGGAGTGTTTAAGACAGGCGTATAAAAACAGGAGTGTATAAGACAGGCGTATAGGTGTTTACAAACTGATGTGTATAAGACAGGTGTGTATAAGACAGGTGTGTAAAAACAGGTGTATATAAGACAGGCGTAAAGAACAGGTGTGTAAAAGACAGGTGTTTGTAAAAACAGGTGTGTATAGAACAGGTTTGTATAAGACGGGTGAGTAAAAACAAGTGTGTTTAAGACAGGTGTGTAAAAAAAAAGATGCGTATAAGACAGGTGTGTAAAAACAGATGTGAAAAAGACAGGGTGTGTATAAGTCAGGCGTGTTAAAACAGGTGTGTATAAGACAGGCGTATAAAAACAGAAGTGTATAAGACAGGTGCATAAAAACAGATGTGTATAAGACAGGTGTGTAAAAACAGGTGTGTATAAGACATGTGTGTAAAAATAGATGTGTATAAGACAGGCGCATAAAAAACAGATGTGTATAAGACAGGTGTGTAAAAACAAGTGTGTATAAGACAGGCGCATAAAAACAGATGTGTATAAGACAGGTGTGTAAAAACAGGTGTGTAAAAACAGGTGTGTATAAGACAGGTGTGTAAAAACAGGTGTGTATAAGACAGGTGTGTAAAAACAGGTGTGTATAAGACAGGTGTGTAAAAACAGGTGTGTATAAGACAGGTGTGTAAAAACAGGAGTGTATAAGACAGGTGTGTAAAAACAGGTGTGTATAAGACAAGTGTGTAAAAACAGGTGTGTATAAGACAGGTGTGTAAAAACAGGTGTGTATAAGACAGGTGTGTAAAACAGGTGTGTATAAGACAGGTGTGTAAAAACAGATGTGTATAAGACAGGCGTATAGAACAGGTGTGTATAAGACATTTGTGTAAAAACAGATGTGTATAAGACAGGTGTGTATAAGACAGGCATATAGGTGTGTAAAAACAGATGTGTTTAAGACAGGTGTGTAAAAATGAAGTGTATAAGACAGGTGTGTATAAGACAGGTGTGTAAAAACAGGTGTGTATAAGACAGGTGTGTAAAAACAGGAGTGTATAAGACAGGCGTATAGGTGTGTAAAAACTGATGTGTATAAGACAGGCGTATGAAAACAGATGTGTATAAGACAGGTGTGTAAAAACAGGTGTGTATAAGACAGGTGTGTAAAAACAGGTGTGTATAAGACAGGCGTATAGAACAGGTGTGTAAAAGACAGGTGTTTGTAAAAACAGGTGTGTATGAGACAGGCGTATAGAACAGGTTTGTATAAGACGGGTGAGTAAAAACAGGTGTGTTTAAGACAGGTGTGTAAAAACAGGTGTGTATAAGACAGGTGTGTAAAAACAGGTGTGTTTAAGACAGGTGTGTTAAAACAGGTGTGTATAAAACAGGTGTGTATAAAACAGGTATGTATGAGACAGGCGTGTTAAAAGATGTGTTTAAAAACAGGTGTGTATAAGACTGGTGTGTAAAAACAGATGTGTAAAAGACAGGTGTTTGTAAAAACAGGTGTGTATAAGACAGGCGTATAGAACAGGTGTGTATAAGACAGGTGTGTAAAAATAGGTTTTAATAACACAGGTGTGTATGATATAAGTCAGGTGTTTAAAAACAGGTGGGTACAAGACATGTGTGTAAAACAGGTGTGTATAAGACAGGTGTGTAAAAACAGATGTGTATAAGACAGGTGTGTATAAGACAGGTGTGTTAAAACAGGTGTATACAAGACAGGTGTGTATAAGACAGGTGTATAAGACAGGGTGTGTATGTGACAGGTGTGTATAAGACAGGTGTTAAAACAGGTGTATAAGACAGGGTGTGTATGTGACAGGTGTGTAAAAGACAGGTGTGTATAAGACAGGGTGTGTGTGTGACAGGTGTGTATAAGACAGGTGTGTATAAGACAGGGTGTGTATGTGACAGGTGTGTATAAGACAGGTGTGTAAAACAGGTGTATAAGACAGGTGTGTATAAGACAGGGTGTGTATGTGACAGGTGTGTATAAGTCAGGTGGGTATAAGACAGGTGTGTAAAAACAGGTGTATAAGACAGGTGTGTATAAGACAGGGTGTGTATGTGACAGGTGTGTATAAGTCAGGTGGGTATAAGACAGGTGTGTAAAAACAGGTGTATAAGACAGGTGTGTATAAGACAGGGTGTGTATGTGACAGGCGTATTAAACAGGTGTGTGTAAAAAGGTAGTTCAGCGTATGGAAATTTTCAGTTATCAAGAAAGAAGATTCTGGAAAATGTTTTACAGATAAGAACTATAGCTAATTAGCATACAAGTTTTGATTTTTTTAAAAGAAATATTCAATACGTCAGTCACTATGGCATTTTAAACGCACCTTATTACAATCCATAGCGACGGATAGGATGCCTTCTAAAGTTACTTTATTTAAAAGTACAGGAAAAATACTGATGTCATAAAAATCTTTTGTTAAGAAAAAAAAAGGTTATGTAGCAGTAACATCGAATATTAAAATATAATTTAATAAGTCGGTAACTAGGGCATTTTAAAACTCCATAGCAACCTAAAAGATGCCATCTAGAGTTGCTTCATTAATTAAATGCAAGAAAAAACAAATGACACAAAAAACTATTTGTTGAAAAAAAATCCAAAAATAGGTATAGCAATAGCATTGACATTTTAAAGCTTAAATATCGTTATGTATATAATTAAAGACATGTTTACATTCTAACATTGGCAATGTTCGTTCATTTTTGAGTTACATAATTTTATAATGAGGTTCAGATAAACACTGATTAAATAATATTTCTGCAAAGTTTGTGAGACTTTTAGTCTCAGTATGTCTTTTTTATTTATTTTGTTTAATTTTGAAAGGCAATTTTCTTTTATTTATCTTTGGTTCCAACCTTCGACATCTTTTGGGGCTTGAAATATACGATTAGAAATAAATCAAAAACTTGAGAAAAAAATGGTACTTATATTAAAAGAAATGAGAAATATTTCCAACCGGTTTGAAATATCAATTCATTCTGAAATCTTTTACAAATATAATACATTAAATATAAATATTTAACAAAATACCTATTTAATTTCGATGTGCCATATGTGCACATTTGGGACATTCATTCTTCGCCAGTGACACTAAGGGCCGAAAGATAAAAAAAACCAGATAATCCACATATTTGAAAATTATATGAATCAAAAGTTCCAAAATTATTTGAATCTTAATCCAGCTAAGGAATGTTTATATGAGGGAACAAACCTCAGTTTTAAAGAAATATTAACGTTCCATATATAATTAGGATACAAATATATTAATGTTTTTCTTGAGATATTAGATAAAAATACAAGTAGTTTATAAAAATCCCTGAAAAACCAATGATTGATTGAGATGTTCTTCTTGTCGTCATAAACCCTTTATCACAGGATAAGGGCCTCGGTACTCGACTGGTCAAAAGCGCGTGTATACGGATCATGTCTCTCACCGCTTGAGTTCGTATCCCATTAGGACAGAGCCTAGGATGAGAAAGTTAGTCTGTTGGCATGCCAAAGTAAGGTGTGTTTTTTTCGGGCACTAGGGTTTTCTCCACCATACCAGAACGGACCGCCTCGATATAAGTGAAAGATCACTGCTAGGAGTGTAAAACACTTTTACTAAACTTAACTCAAACTTTTAATAGTGAACTCCATTTCAAACAAATAGACACCCCTAGCATAATAGGTTTAGCAGTGCTGTAAAAATATTTTAAAAATTTCAAATGGTTAACAAATTGACCTTAATATATTTAAAATCATCTTGTATTAACAGAAGTTAGGAATGTGAAAAAAGTTTATGTCCGGAAAATATTTCAGATACAACATGTCTATTTTAAATTATGAATAATCAAAATTACATGTATTTCATTGGATTTGATTGGTTAATAACAGCTTACTCTTATTATTAACGAAATTATTTTATGTTTTAATACTGGAAGTACACGAAGAATTAACATTCCCCTAAATATAAAGGGGGCCTCGGTGGCCGAGTGGTCTAAAACGCACGCTTACGGATCACAGTGCCTCTCACCGTCACACTCGGGACAGATCCTAGTGTGAGAAAGTTTGTCAGTTCGCTTGCCGAATGTCGGTGGTTTCCTCCACCACTCCAGAACTGACCGCCTCGAAATAAGTTAAGATTCTTGACTGAGGCGTAAAACACCATTATTCCACTCCATTCCTTAATATAATTATACTTCGATAATTATTTAGATGAAGTCACTAGTATGTTTACAAGTTGTATGTGTGGTGTATTCTATTACTGTAGCTAGACCAAAATTTTTACCGGAGGGATCAGTCGGAAAAGCTGAAGAGTTTAACATGCTAGTTGGGTTTGGGGGCAATCTCCAGTTAACATTTATTTGAGAAATAACTTCAAATGTTGCATCCTGAGACCAAATTAGTTACGATTTTTCATTATAGTTGCATATTTTCATTATTTGTTGTCCAAAGTTTAGATGATTTACTAAATATACATTTTTGTTGTGATTGACTGGATGAACAGTTCCAATAAAACCTAACATGAATTTACCAGTAAGCAGAAGATAGAAACTCCCTCGGTTCCCTCAAACGTAGCTACTGTAGTGTATACCATGCACATGTATGTCTATTTTATTCGACGGTGTGTGTGTGTGTGTGTGTGTGTGTGAAGTTATTGATATTTGTATCTTCATATTTTTATCAAGTTATGTACATGTTGTATTTCAAAAAAACATTACTAAGTATAAAAATCTATGTCTCTTGGGATTATTTATTGGCGATTACAAGTTGATTGGTTTAAATTTACGTAATGATGTATCATTTGTACCGTTTTATTCTAGGGATTGTCTGCAACTGTTGATGGTGATTATTTGATGTATTTTTCATCCTAAGCGGAAAAAAAAAACAAATGATATTAAGGACCCGTAATGTCCATTTACAATAACTCCACATACATGTTTCGTCTTATGTTTTATTCAGAAGTTTTATCTGAAGTTATCTTCATATTTGGCTTAAGGGATCAAACGTCTGCACAATTCTTTTATCTTTCTAGATTTCATTAACCCACATAATTGCTAGGAGCTCATCAAAGAACAAAAAAGAGTTAATTTCAAAATGATTGTCAACCTTTAATAGAAATAATGTACCCTTTTGTGTTATATAGCTTGATATATATATATATATATATATATAATCTGAAATCCTTTACATTCTTAAAGTTTCCATAGAAACTGGTGTTGCATTGCCTTTAAATTGATATTTACAGCACTAATCTGTCGAGGTTACTGATATCACTAAATATTATGATAGTTTCCCTAAAGTAAATCATACAGTAATGTTAACAAAATTTTAAAAGTACAAGCCGAACATATAAGGGCTTCAGTTGAAAAAAAAATAAGAAAAACTACCTGTTTCAAACGGTTCTGTGAAAAATAAGTGAAGAAGTTCAGAACAACTGTTTTTTAACCATAACTATCGCTGAAAAAACCAAATAGCTCACAAAAACCGAAGAAAGTATTGTCTGTCTGGATAATCTGAATCTGAGCGCATTCCAAGCAAACCTTACATAACTCTCTAAACTTATTTCCCATTATATACAGCGAAAAAAAGATTATATGTTTTTAATTTTGTTACAAAAACAGCAGGTATGCAAAACATAACAAATCACTAAAATTATCAATAATAATAATAATAATAATAATAATAATAATAATAATACAGTAACACATCGAACACAAACATATCGTTCAATGCTAAAATCACAATCCCATGTTACAACTCCGAAAACTGGCGATTTACTTAAGCATGTCAACTTGTATCTTGGAAGTTAGACCGGGTGCTCTGGAAGGGTAAGCACTTCCTGTCTAGCTAGCTAAACACTTACCTTCTATATGTTTAAATTAAAAAAAAAATAGGAAAATGTTGTTAACAGATGTTTGAATCTTTAGCTTTTCCTTTCTTTCCGGATCTTCATCTTTCGGCCAATATGATATATTCAAGTCAATATTAACTCCCCTACCTTCAGCTGATGCAATCTTTAAGTAAAAAATAGTACAGGTTTTTATGCTTGTTCTCGTGTTCTAAGTTCAGTAACAATTTATTCGGTATGTGTTATTGTTCCAAGGCCTAAACTATTAGAATTTAATGAAACGTGTCCTCCTAAGAAATGATGGAAACTTTAAAAAAAAAAAAACGAGATCCCGTGTCATGGCAGGCATGGCACCGTGAAGAACCCTGCTGTATAATGCCATCAACGCAATGCACAGGCAAAATTTCTGCACTTTCGCCTATAGCTGGCGACGTCTCGATATAAGTGAAATATACTTGACTGGGACGTTAAACACAATTACTCAACACAACTCCTCCTAATACATGAACTTAAAAAACATAATAGCCTTGTGTTTAAAGAATAATTCCTTCCATTTTATGTTAGATATAATTTTTTTTTTCTTTTTTTTTACTTAAATACATGTATCTGGTTTGTTTTGCAGTTTGATTTATATTGAAGACCTTAATCATTTGAAAATAGTAGAGCAATTACAGTGTGAAACTCCGATTTACGGCTTTTGTATTGTTCTGTAGAATTCAAACACAAGAAACTGCAATTCTGACATTAAGCTGCTTAAAAACGATATATTGCTTCTAAATCCCATTTTATTTGACGTCATGATTAGGCAGTTTTGAAACATTTCTGTGTTTTTCGATCATGCAGATTTGAAAACCAAATTTTCATTTCTCAAAAAAAAAAAATAAAAAATAAAAAATAATAATAATAAAATAAAATAAAATAAAATAAAATAAAATAAAATAAATAAATAAATAAGTAAATAAATAAATAAAAATTTATAAAAAATTAAAAATATAAAATAAAATAAAATTAAAAAAAATAAAAAAATAAAATAGAAATAAAAATAATCAAAAATAAAAACCAAACAAACAAATAAACAAAAAACCGCATATAGTTTAGTAGATTAAAAACACACTGGTATAAGAGACATATATGGTACACAGAGGTGACATGAAAATATTTTTCATATTACGTGCACACGTATAACCTATTACGTGCGCACGTATTACCTTTTACGTGCGCACGTATTATTTACAATAGGGTAATACGTGCACACGTAATATGAAAAATATATTTCATGTCACCTCTGTGCCACCGTAGACATAAGCCCAGCAGTCGGATTTGTTAAAACACAACTGGCCAAAAGTAAAATTATTTTAGACTACGGAATAGACAATGAATCCGTATTTGAAAATTGAAGTAATATCCGTTAATTTTGCTGTAATAATATCCATGACATTACAACCGTAATTACTAACATTTATCTTAAAATCAATTAGTAATTTTTATAAATTATTTATCGTCCAGACAGACTTATTTAAGGTCAGACAATAATTCTTACACACACACTCTCTCTAAGCGTTTGTGATGCAGAAATATTATGCAATAGTATGAATTCTGAAATAAATCACTTCAATTAATTTTATTTATAATAGTTGTGCTTGTTAAATGTTTGACATTCATGCTAGTAAAAAGTGACAACTCGCAAGCTATAAAAAATCCAGGTGGAAGGTTTTAATCTTGTCTTGACTGTGGATCTTTCCTAAGATAATTTCACTTGATCTCCTTGTCAACTTTGATGTTGTTAAAAAGGTTATATTCTATAAGAGTGTTTCATACGAGACCTTAATCATGGGCCCATGTCTAATTGAACATATCGCCCCTGTGTCAAGTCTAAAAGAACAGAGGATGCTTTTTTATAATGAACTTTAAAAATAAACAAAAAATGTATAGATGGAAATAATAGGATTTGTATACATTTGGTTCAAAATGACAACCAATATTTAACAAAAATAATTGTTAAATTTTGATGTGCCATATTTGCACATTTCAGAAAATCATACCTCATTATTTTGACTTGCAATTTTATTTTGGTCTGCTTTTACTATCGCGAACTTATGGCGACTTTTTCTACAATGCAAGCCAATCGAGTCAGTATTTTACAGACAACCATTATCCTTACAGTCAATACTCCGTACCCTTAATGCAAAAATTTATATCCCGACCGGATTTCGAACGCCAAACTCTCGTTCTTGAGCCGGACACTACCACTGAGCGCTACTCCTTATTTTTTGTCGATCAATATTTCAAATGATATTTACTGGCACCTTAAGACCAAAGACACCCAACGACTCAATAGCCAGCGAACCTCACTAAAACAAAACTTGAGTATATATAGACTTTAATGTCTCAAGTGTTGGTTTATTTCCAGGACCGAATAAAAAGTATCGAGCTCATCTCCTCGATAAAGAGGAAGTTGTTAGACATTACATAACTCATTCATCTCTGTCGAACATTATCGTTGTATCGAAGTAGCTGTTAAAACGACGATCGCATTGTTTCTGATAATAGACTGATAAAATAGTGATAAATGAGATGTGTGAAAGTTCACTGATCGTAAGTTTGATGAAATTAACTTATTTCAACCATCGATTACAAAGAGCGCCCACCCTTTAGACTATTTTTGTGTTGCGTAAGAATTTACGGAATCTAAAACTTCATTATATATAGGTCAATAGGTCAGAGATTGGACAGACCTTTTTAATCACATTTCCGACATAAACATCGATTTTTCTGAATATTTTTCTTTATTAAATGTAGACAGATTACAGCTGAATAACGTGTTCTTGACAACAGCTAAATTAACCCAAAACGTGTCCAAACGTAACACTAAACATGTGAGATATGATAAAACATCCAATGCTTTCATTATTTTTAAAAATTATTTTCTAATTCTGTGGAGTTTAAACATGTTTGCACATGTAAAAGAATTTGCATATATACACTACAACGTTATAGTGCAATAACCGCTCCACTAGACAGTTACTCCAGAGCACTTCCGTAGTCCGTTTTACTTCAGAGCACTTCCGTAATCCGTTTTTCTCCAGAGCACTTCCGTAATCCGTTTTTCTCCAGAGCACTTCCGTGGTCCCTTTTTCTTCAGAGCATTTCTGTAGTCAGTTTAAATTCAGGCCATTTCCGTAGTCCGTTTTACTTCAGGGCACTTCCGTAGTCTGTTTTACTTCAGGGTATTATTTCTTTTTAGTATTGTCTCCCTGGCTGCTGGGGCCTTGGTGGCTAAAGTATGGATCACAGTCTCCCAGCGTCTAGGTTTAAATCCATTCTACAGTCCCTAGTTTTAGAAAGTTTAATAGTTCGCTTGCTTGAGGTCATTGATTTTTCCGGGAACTCTGGTTTCCCAACCTTTAAATATTCCGTGTTACGGATTTCGTTGACTGTTTTATTATTAACATTTATTGTTCCGTGATCTCGATTGCGTTGTCAACTTTATCATTAACGTTTTTATTCGTATTCTTGATTGCGTTGGCTGTTTTATCATAACCGTTTATTGTTTCGTATTCTTGGTTGCGTTGTCAGTTTTATCATAACCGTTTATTGTTTCGTATTCTTGGTTCGTTGTCAGTTTTATCAAAACCGTTTATTGTTTCGTATTCTTTGTTGCGTTGAAAGTTTTAACATAACCGTTTATTGTTCTGTGATCTCGATTGCGTTGTCAAATTTATCATTAACATTTTTTCGTATTCTTTGTTCCGTTGTCTGTTTTATCATAACCGTTTATTGTTTCGTATTCTTGGTTGCGTTGTCAGTTTTATCATAACCGTTTATTGTTTCGTATTCTTGGTTACGTCGTCAAGTTTATCATAACCGTTTATTGTTTCGTATTCTTGGTTACGTCGTCAGCTTTATCATAACCGTTTATTGTTTCGTATTCTTGGTTACGTCGTCAAGTTTATCATAACCGTTTATTGTTTCGTATTCTTGGTTGCGTTGTCAGTTTTATCATAACCGTTTATTGTTTCGTATTTTTTGGTTGCGTTACTGTTTTATCATTAACGTTTAATTTGTTCCGTGGTCTTCGTTACTTTTCATTTCAATCTATAACATTTATTGTTCCATGGTCTTGATTGCATTGTAAATTACTAAATATTCAAAATGTTAATAAAAAATTGCGTTAAGCCCAGCTTGTTTTGAAAAAAAATCATCTTACGAAAAACATCCCTAGTTTGTAAATGTCAAAAGGCAATTAGGAATAGTATCAAATGCTCAAATTATTTAGCTGGCAATGTAGTTAAAATTACACTTGATATAAAGAGCAAAATAATTACACGATATAGAGCTTCCTTAGAATATTCGAATCCCAATCTAATGTTTGTTGGGATTTAACAGTAAAAGGTATCTTAAGTGCAAAATGAATACTTGTCACACGCATGTACATGTGTATGTGTGTTACCACACATCGCTGGTGTATCTGATCATATCTCAATAGTTGTGTCATATATGCCCCTATTGTTGAACACAAGATCACCATGGCGTAAAATAATTTTAGATCCTTTCGTATTATTTAATGCTGTTTAAGTTTTCAGAAGACAGTCACGTATCGCTCGAATTTAAGTAGCTTAGGGATATAATGTCAATCTCTCCCTCAAAATAGTAAATAAGATGTTTTCTGTGTTGTACGATTTAACTTCACAGAAAACAGATTGACAGGAACAAGTTTTTTTTTATTTAAAAAAAAAAAAATTTTTTGAATGATTCGTAATATTGAAATATAATTCCTCAACTAATGAGATTTTGATTTAAATTTCCTGGCAAACGAGAGAGAGAGAGAGAGAGAGAGAGAGAGAGAGAGAGAGAGAGAGAGAGAGAGAGAGAGAGAGAGAGATATGTAATTATAAAATATGTGTGGCTCCTGGTTGCGTGGTTTGGAGGTTGAGATGGAGTGAGTGAGCTGAGTTGTTGTTTACGCCTTATCGGCAATTTTGCAGATATTTTGGTTAGACAAAAATTAGTGTCAATAAAATCGAAATAAATGCAAACAAAAAACATTAGAGGTGGTTGGGATAGTTTGGAGCCGACCACAAGAAGTGCTGTTACGCCACATTACATAGTAGTGGTGCAAGTCTAAACGCACCCAACATTACTATATACATGTTGTAAAGTCATTATCAATTCAAATACAGTAATCATTGTCAATATACACAATTATTGGTTATGAATGGACATTCAATAATAAAACGAACAACTGAGCAATTAATTTATGACAACAACTAGAGTTACAACAATACAAACCACATAAGACACGATAACAGGGCGACTATTGACTGTGATTGGCCAATCAAAACAAGCCTTATTTACTCTCTTACATTGAACCAGCAATCCGGCATTTATATGTTATACAATCACTTAATCCATTTTTTACTTTACCGATTACAAGCTCCAGAGCTTTCTGCTTGGCCAAATTGGAACTTTCATGGTATTATAGTATCATTTGTCTTGAGAGCATTCAATGGAAAGAAATATTGCCAGAAGAATAAATAAAAAATCTATATGTCATCCAAAAAACGATTAAATATCTATAAAATCGGTGTTAAATCGGCACTTATCGTCTTTACGTAGAAATGTATTCTTCTAAAGGACTTGTAACAAGTACGGTGTGAGAGCAGAGAAACAAACTGGACATGAAATAAAATTGACTTTTCACAGGAAATTACTACAGACAGATTGATGAAAAATCGTTAAAAATCTTTACAATATTGCTATCATGTTCTACTAAATATTGACGACTTAACCTTATGTTAATCGACAGTTTGTTACTGGTAAACTGTTATAAACACCATTCATAAATCAATAATAATTACCGTTGGTTTTTGTTGTTAACAGATATATCGGGAAATAACACATGGGAAAAAATTAACGAGAAAACTGTTTAAAAGCCTGATTATTTTAAATACAAATTGGTTTTTTAACCTCAGGATAAGATACTATTTTGCGATTATTTCCGTGATCGTCAAAGGTCAAAGGTTAAAATGTTCTACTAGTGTTTGCTCAGGTATCTAATTCTAATTCCGTTTATTTAAAGAGGGCGTTTTCTAAGTGGTACTGGTATTTGGCTTTTAGCAAGTTTGAGATGTTAAGCGCCATTTGTCTGCACATTTAACAGATTACTGTTAACGAGAGTAAAACAATGATTTATTGCCAGAATTTGATCAGTATAATTCTGTACAGGAAAACCTTATAATATTACTAGCATTTGTTCAGCCAGATTCTGTAAAGTAAAACCAAGATTTATTTTTCATAAATTATTCATTCAGTTTTTGTACAGAAAACCCTTAAATCACCACCATCATTTATTTCGTGAGATGATCGAGATTTTTTACAGTAAAACCTAGATTCATCACAAAATATAGTACATTCAGATTATTACTAGTAAAATCTGGTTTCATAAACATAATTTTATAAGACAAACTCAGTACAGTGGAACCTTTTTTAATTTTCACCCATTTGCTCAGTCAGAATTTGTACGGTAAAAAGCTACATTGATCAACGCCATTTTTTTCAGCAAGACATTTTACGATAAAATTTTGAGCCATTTTTACTATTTATACGGCCAGATTGTTTACAGTTCTATCCTGCCTCAATGTCACAATTTTTGCAGTTAGATTTGGTTCAGTAAAACCACAGACCAATGCAGGCATCTTCACAGTCGTATTGTATATAATAGCACATTGATAACAATGACGAATTTTTTTATGTACAGAATCAAAATGAACAAATGGTTGTAATAAATGAAAGTTTTACTTTTCGTCAGATATTGTAAAAAAAAATTAATTCATTGCTTGTATTTGTTCTGTCAGATTTAATACAGTAAAACCCAAAATCAAAATCAGCATTTGTTCAGTATAATTTTTTAAAGAACTTTTTTCGATCCAGTACAACAATATACTAGTATTCATTTAGATATGGTATGTTTTTGTTTTATTTCGGCATTTCAGAGGGGTAATAACGATTAATCGTGGAAGGTTTAAACAGATGCCATGTGCTTATTTTGAATTTCTCTTAAAATAATGCATTAAAAATCAGCACATGACAGAGGAATCCTAGGAGAAGTAGATCTGGGGTAGAAGCATCAGCACATGACTCAGAACATGGCACAGAAAACCTAGGAGAAGTAGATTTGGGGTAGAAGCATCAGCACATGACTCAGCACATGGAACAGAAAACCTAGGAGAAGTAGATCTGGGGTAGAAGCATCAGCATATGACTCAGCACACGACACAGAAAACCTAGGAGAAGTAGATCTGGGGTAGAAGCATCAGCACATGACACAGACAACCTAGGGGAAGTAGATCTGGGGTAGAAGCATCAGCACATGGCACAGAAAACCTAGGAGAAGTAGATCTGGGGTAGAAGCATCAGCACATGGCACAGAAAACCTAGGGGAAGTAGATCTGGGGTAGAAGCATCAGCACATGGCACAGAAAACCTATGAGAAGTAGATCTGGGGTAGAAGCATCAGCACATGACACAGAAAACCTAGGAGAAGTAGATCTGGGGTAGAAGCATCAGCACATGACACAGACAACCTAGGAGAAGTAGATCTGGGGTAGAAGCATCAGCACATGGCACAGAAAAACCTAGGGGAAGTAGATCTGGGGTAGAAGCATCAGCACATGGCACAGAAAACCTAGGAGAAGTAGACCTGGGGTAGAAGCATCAGCACATGACACAGAAAACCTAGGGGAAGTAGACCTGGGGTAGAAGCATCAGCACATGACACAGAAAACTTAGGAGAAGTAGATCTGGGGTAGAAGCATCAGCACATGGCACAGAAAACCTAGGAGAAGTAGATCTGGAGTAGAAGCATCAGCACATGACACAGACAACCTAGGAGAAGTAGATCTGGGGTAGAAGCATCAGCACATGGCACAGAAAACCTAGGAGAAGTAGATCTGGAGTAGAAGCATCAGCACATGACACAGAAAACCTAGGAGAAGTAGATCTGGGGTAGAAGCATCAGCACATGACACAGAAAACCTAGGAGAAGTAGATCTGGGGTAGAAGCATCAGCACATGACACAGAAAACCTAGGAGAAGTAGATCTGGGGTAGAAGCATCAGCACATGACACGGAAAACCTAGGAGAAGTAGATCTGGGGTAGAAGCATCAGCACATGGCACAGAAAACCTAGGAGAAGTAGATCTGGGGTAGGAGCATCAGCACATGACACAGAAAACTTAGGAGAAGTAGATCTGGGGTAGAAGCATCAGCACATGGCACAGAAAACCTAGGAGAAGTAGATCTGGAGTAGAAGCATCAGCACATGACACAGACAACCTAGGAGAAGTAGATCTGGGGTAGAAGCATCAGCACATGGCACAGAAAACCTAGGGGAAGTAGATCTGGGGTAGAAGCATCAGCACATGACACAGACAACCTAGGAGAAGTAGATCTGGGGTAGAAGCATCAGCACATGACACAGAAAACCTAGGAGAAGTATACCTGGGGTAGAAGCATCAGCACATGACACAGAAAACCTAGGGGAAGTAGACCTGGGGTAGAAGCATCAGCACATGACACAGACAACCTAGGAGAAGTAGATCTGGGGTAGAAGCATCAGCACATGACACAGAAAACCTAGGAGAAGTATACCTGGGGTAGAAGCATCAGCACATGACACAGAAAACCTAGGAGAAGTAGATCTGGGGTAGAAGCATCAGCACATGACACAGAAAACCTAGGAGAAGTAGATCTGGGGTAGAAGCATCAGCACATGACACAGAAAACCTAGGAGAAGTAGATCTGGGGTAGAAGCATCAGCACATGACACAGAAAACCTAGGAGAAGTAGATCTGGGGTAGAAGCATCAGCACATGACGCAGAAAACCTAGGAGAAGTAGATCTGGGGTAGAAGCATCAGCACATGACACGGAAAACTTAGGAGAAGTAGATCTGGGGTAGAAGCATCAGCACATGACGCAGAAAACCTAGGAGAAGTAGATCTGGGGTAGAAGCATCAGCACAAGACACAGACAACCTAGGAGAAGTAGATCTGGGGTAGAAGCATCAGCACATGACGCAGAAAACCTAGGAGAAGTAGATCTGGGGTAGAAGCATCAGCACATGACACGGAAAACTTAGGAGAAGTAGATCTGGGGTAGAAGCATCAGCACATGACACAGAAAACCTAGGAGAAGTAGATCTGGGGTAGAAGCATCAGCACATGACACAGAAAACCTAGGAGAAGTAGATCTGGGGTAGAAGCATCAGCACATGGCACAGAAAACCTAGGAGAAGTAGATCTGGGGTAGAAGCATCAGCACATGACACAGAAAACCTAGGAGAAGTAGATCTGGGGTAGAAGCATCAGCACATGACACAGAAAACCTAGGAGAAGTAGATCTGGGGTAGAAGCATCAGCACATGACGCGGAAAACTTAGGAGAAGTAGATCTGGGGTAGAAGCATCAGCACATGACACAGAAAACTTAGGAGAAGTAGATCTGGGGTAGAAGCATCAGCACATGACACAGAAAACCTAGGAGAAGTAGATCTGGGGTAGAAGCATCAGCACATGACACAGAAAACCTAGGAGAAGTAGATCTGGGGTAGAAGCATCAGCACATGACGCAGAAAACTTAAGAGAAGTAGATCTGGGGTAGAAGCATCAGCACATGACGCAGAAAACCTAGGAGAAGTAGATCTGGGGTAGAAGCATCAGCACATGACGCAGAAAACCTAGGAGAAGTAGATCTGGGGTAGAAGCATCAGCACATGACACGGAAAACTTAGGAGAAGTAGATCTGGGGTAGAAGCATCAGCACATGGCACAGAAAACCTAGGAGAAGTAGATCTGGGGTAGAAGCATCAGCACATGACACAGAAAACCTAGGAGAAGTAGATCTGGGGTAGAAGCATCAGCACATGGCACAGAAAACCTAGGAGAAGTAGATCTGGGGTAGAAGCATCAGCACATGACACAGAAAACCTAGGAGAAGTATACCTGGGGTAGAAGCATCAGCACATGACACAGAAAACCTAGGAGAAGTAGATCTGGGGTAGAAGCATCAGCACATGACACAGAAAACCTAGGAGAAGTAGATCTGGGGTAGAAGCATCAGCACATGACACAGAAAAGCTAGGAGAAGTAGATCTGGGGTAGAAGCATCAGCACATGACACAGAAAACCTAGGAGAAGTAGATCTGGGGTAGAAGCATCAGCACATGACACAGAAAACCTAGGAGAAGTAGATCTGGGGTAGAAGCATCAGCACATGACACAGAAAACCTAGGAGAAGTAGATCTGGGGTAGAAGCATCAGCACATGGCACAGAAAACCTAGGAGAAGTAGATCTGGGGTAGAAGCATCAGCACATGACACAGAAAACCTAGGAGAAGTAGATCTGGGGTAGAAGCATCAGCACATGACACAGAAAACCTAGGGGAAGTAGACCTGGGGTAGAAGCATCAGCACATGGCACAGAAAACCTAGGGGAAGTAGATCTGGGAGAGAAGCATCAGCACATGGCACAAAAAACCTAGGAGAAGTATACCTGGGATTGAAGCATCGGCACATGACACAGAAAACCTAGGAGAAGTAGATCTGGGGTAGAAGCAAAGTGCCTCGAAAAAAGGTTTATACAAGTTTGTTGTGTCATCACCTGAAAAACGTGAAAAACGGTGTACACTTTTTCATAACGCGCTGTGCTTATTAAAAAGTGTGCATACCGTCTTTATTTCAGGCGATGACACAATAAACTTGATTAAAACGCAAGTTATTCCTTAGTTGATATTTGGTAGCTGTAAACAATTCGCATGAAATATAATCGTTAATTTACTGTAAATTTCAAAATTCATATTAAAAAGCTTGTATTATACTGAGGATACTGAGCGTGAAAATGCATTATTTAAGTAATCGGATATAGTTTAATGTCAAAAGTAAGATTTACGAAAGAGGAAAATGTTCTTATTATATTCAAACCTACTATTTTTAAGGATTTGTTAGTTATGAGAACCTAAAAATAAATCTCGTCATCTGATTGGTGAATATAAGTATTTAATTTTCAATTTTTTAATTAAAGTTTTTCAGTTTCGGAAAAAAATCATGGGCTAAAAAATTTGCATGTTACGTCAGTGATTATATAACACCTTTTTCATTTCCATATTCGCCGCCTTTTATTATTTTTTATTTATACGGTTCACGGCGTCCTATTTACACATAGCTGCAAGTAACATAGAAGCTGTGGTTGCGTATGGATTGATCTGGTTCTGTCATGTTGGCAGACCCGAACGGCATTAGACGGATAGAGTAACAACCGGTTCACTTGGTGCCAGAATACTGAAACGGGGAGCGATTAGCTTGTCTGCGGCATACTGACTGGGTGAGCTAGCACCTCACCAAAACGTCGCTCTGATTGCGCTAGTACACCGCAGGTCATGATACATAATTAAAATGACCTTAGTCTTAGATAGAGATAATTAACCTCGCTCTCGTCGCGAATAGCTGGAAAAATTGCTGATATGACAAAATTTTAACATCGGCAACAACATATAAAATACGAAACTAAAATATAATGCTGATCAATATTATTTTACATTCCAAGATTTCAAGTAATTTTATTTCTAGATTTTTATCTTGTTTTCGCGTTGCTTTATAAGAACAATGAACCTAATATGATAAGGCGCTATGTCTCTTACAGAGGAATTATACATTGAATTACGGATAGTGTCTCTAGAGGTCTGAAATAGGATAGAAAAATCACAACATAATTCTTAACAGAATGTATAATGAACCATATCTAATTGTCTTGTTCTATAAAACTGACTTGATATGCATAAAATACAATGATTAATATCTTATATACTTTGTTTGTGACTTCAGACACTGCTTCAAAGTATGATTGGGGGGGCGACTCAGTGGCATTACAACCAACTTACCTACAAATTCTCATCTCATATCCGCATTAAAAAGTTATTTAAAAATAAAACAAACATACCAGTCCTTGTCCATATCACAATCCCAAAAACAAAGTAAAAACTTTGCAAACTGGCAAAATATGTGATACACATGAACTTCCATCAAGGAAGTGAGGCCGGGTGCTCCGGAAGGGTAAGCACCTCCTGTTTAGCTAGCTACACCCGTCACGTGCAAGTCAATTTTGAGAATGAAAGGAACAAAGAACTATGGTAAGTCAAATATATCCAGTATAAGTTGGGATACAGTGACTACATACTTAACAATATTGTGATGACGACCATAAAACTTTTTAAGGGCCCTGATTAGCCTAGGCTTGCAATATCCTTGTGTCAACAATTTAATTGTAAGTAATTTGCTTCGTTGCAGAAAGTTCCCATAGTGGGAACAAGCTCTACCGTACCGTATTAACTGTGAAACATATACACCATACGCAGGAGAAGCAGGGATATTACTGCAAAGAAATGGAAAATTGACAATAGAAAAATTGAAGTCATCACGTTTGTCGTATAGCTTCAGATGTAACCTTTCATGGGTGTAATAATTGGGGTATAAGTCCAAATATGAAGCAGAACATGGAGAATCTGTTGTGTCTTTTATTTCAAGCTCACTTGGATAGATGACATTAACATATTCTCCAAATTTGTGATTATTTAGAGAAAGAACGTCATATATATATCTGTATGTGTAGTTGAATGATTAAGCGACAGTCTTTTTTTCAGATTTGACAAGGTTCTGTAAAAATTCTGATTCATATGAATAAAGAAACAAATCAGCAAGTAAAGGTACACAGTTTGTGCCCATTGGTATACCGATTGTTTGTTGAAAGATAATATTGCCAAACACAACAAATATGTTGTCTATCAAAAACTCTAACATTTTGTTGATGGTATCTTCAGTATTTTTTTGTTTGCAGTAAGTTATAAGTTGTTCCAATAAGGACTAGAAACATCCGTCATAAGTACATGTTTCTATGTTCAATGGCTGTACTTGAGTAGAGGTTAAGAAAGAACTTAGCATGTGTGTTATTAATTGACATACATTTTTTTCAACCGTCGTCCACTTGTATTTTTTCTTGAATTTTTCTATTGAACCTGTTTACCTCGCGAATTTCCTATTTCACTCTTTTGTTTCGTGTATCTTGTGATTTCTTTTTCATACGTTTACGGATCACAAGCGCCTCTCAATACCTACATATAGGTTCGAATCCCTCTCAGATCCAAGTGCGAAAATGTTTGTCAATTATCTTGCAGATAGTCGATGGTTTCTTCAGGCATTCCGGTTTTTTGTCAATCATTCTAGAACTGCAGTCTCGATATAAATGAAAACATTTTAACTGATGCATTTTATCTATTAGACAAATGCGGTTTGTCTAATTAATATAATAAACAATTAATATAATTAAGTACAAAAGAAGCAATTGAAACACGCCCGTTTGAACGTCCTCCTGTTGGCCAGTGAACCTTACTTCGTTTAGCATATTCTTAACTTGTGAATAACTTTACTATGCATTAGTCAGTCTGTCTAGTTATTTTTGTTTTTGAAGGAAACAATTTTTATGTTGCGATCAAGGACCTTTAATTTTTTGGAGCCGTAAACAGATAACGGAAATCCGTTGAATATTTATGAAATCCGTCTGATAAAAATCTTTTAATATTAAATTCCTTCTGATGTATTTTATTAAATATTTGTGAAATGAATAATTCTCTGTGGACCTTTTCATCTAATTCTTTCTTATAAATATTAATTTGAATTTACAAGTGATTTTCTGAAAGGCTTTTTTAACTTCAGTTCTAACACAGTAAATGATGGATTGAATTTTAAAACATAAAACTGAAGACTGATTTGGCTTGCTATTAATTAAGCCAAATACTTCTAATTTAAAAGGGATCAAGTTAAAATCTTTAGATTGTTATTTTAACTTAAATTTTTAAATTTAAATTAAAATATTTGAGGCATGTTTTGCTGAGATCATTTTTATAAACTTTATTTTTCCCTTTAATAAACAAAATAGTTAAATGATATAATTTATTTTTGGTGTAAAATCAAAATCAGATTCAAAATGTGATGAAAAGATAAAATATCAATTCATTCTACTGAAATCTTTTACAAATATAATACATTAAATATAAATATTTAACAAAATACCTATTTAATTTGGATGTGCCATATATGCACATTTGGGACATTCATTCTTCGTCAGTGACACTAGAGGCCGAAAGATAAAAACAGATAATCCACAAATGTGATGAAAAGATAAGGTACGTTTCTTATCTTATGAACTGAAATTCTTTATTTGAGCAGGGCCCTCGGTGGCCGAGTGGTCTAAAGCGCACGCTTACGGATCACAGTGCCTCTCACCGCCTGGGTTCGAGTCCCACTCGGGACAGATCTAAGTGTGAGAAAGTTTGTCAGTTCGCTTGTCGAAGGTAGGTGGTTTTCTCCGGGCACTCCGGTTTCTTCCACCATCCCAAACCTGACCGCCTCGAAATAAGCGAAAGATTCTTGACTGAGGCGTAAAACACCATTACTCCACTCTCTATTTGAGCATTAGAATTACCCAATAGTGTCATTTTAATTACTCTCAGTTTGACCTTAAATAGGACTTTTTTGAATGTTATTGCAACTGGGTTTTTACAGAACAATGGTTGATCAAATTTATTAAACATATAATATCTAAGTACTTTGATCGCATCAAGTGGTGATTGATTTGACAATCAGTGGACGCAGTCTTATCTATTGCCCCTAATAGGAAATTTTAACAACTTCACTAGATACTATTTTATCCATTGTCCTCAAAATTACTCTGAATAATTCAGCAAATATCATTCTATCCATTGTCCTAAAAATTACCCTGACTTATTCAGCTAATACCAATTTATCCACTGTCCACAATAAATACTTGCATGACGTCTATAGGTTCTATTTTATCCATAGTCCTTAAAGTGCCTTGACAATATGAGGGGACACCATTACAGTCATAGTTCTCCATAGGTACTTTCATTACATCAGTGGATATTGTTGTTCTTCCAGCATTTTTATAACCATTATTTTCTGTGAAATGTATTTTATACAACCCTCTTTGTGCATTTTCTATTTCACCACTTTGTTTTGCAAATATAATATTTCATAATTAGTCAACTATTTATCATTCGTTTGTCATATATTTTTTTCGCCCGTTTGTCTCGTGTATTTCCTTTTTCGTCCGTTTTCTTCTATATCTTATTCGTTTGTGTCATGATTGTTGTTCAGTCCATTCTTTTCTAATTTTACTTGTCTTGTCGTTGTGCGTATCTCAGCAGTTTTTAGTTGTTTCAACTGTTTGTGTGTGTCTTTGGTTTTTTATAACAAGTTCACAGATTTTCAGAAATAAAACGGTTTTAAAAAAAAACAAAACATTCCATTAAAACTTATCAAAACCTGTAATATCCTCAAATTTATTGGAATTGTTCATCTAGTCAGCCATGATGAAGTGAGTTAAAATTCTATTTCATTTATATCATACATTGAAACAGCATTGTATTGTTTCTAAAAATAAATGTTAAAATACCAAAAATATACCATAAATCACTGTACTAATAGAGTTGTTAGATCTTTTTGTTTTATACCGTCTTAGCACTGACACGTATCATAAATCTTTTTTTTTTCACAATTTTAAGTTAGATGCTTGAAAACATCGATCAAGAGTTGCAGATAGTTATATATATATATATATATATATATATATATATATATATATATATATATATATATATATATATATATATACATCGCGACATTTGCAGAAAGACATTTGTGTTGAAATCAAAGTGATTTTTATAAACATTGACTATTGACTCACGAGTTTTATATTTACATTGTGACTTTTGGTTTTTTGTTTCATTTTCATGATAAGATCTACGGCGATCAATTTAAAAAAGTCTGAATGGATGATATAAAATGAAAAGAAGAGATAAGACAAATATTTATTGCACAAATAAGAAATTGCAAGACACATTGTCAGAGTCCATAATACCTCGACTATAAGTTTTCTGCTGTTTTTATTGAAGTTGTCTAATATATGGATAACACTTTCTAAAGAACATCGATTTTGTATATTCGCGCAATGGTAAGCATTTTCTCTAATTACCAGAAGAAACAGACATCGATTATAGTGCTATTCTAGAGCACCTGCTAGACTTAATGTATCTTTTGACATCAATACTGGTACATAGGGGCGTGGGATGCCAATGACATTCAGTGCGCTCTGAAAGAGATTGATTGATTTAATGGGATTTCCGTCCGAACTAAAAGAGAGAAGCGACAATCACAACCAAAGGGTGAAACCTACTCAGGAAGGTCTAAGCGTGAGAAAGTTTTTTGACAAAGTCAAAAGTCAATTTGTCTCTCTTTCTGATTCCATTTTACCAACTATTACCGATGGAATTACCTCTT
Organism: Tegillarca granosa; assembly: GCA_029721355.1. Taxonomy (NCBI): domain Eukaryota; kingdom Metazoa; phylum Mollusca; class Bivalvia; order Arcoida; family Arcidae; genus Tegillarca; species Tegillarca granosa. The sequence continues at coordinate 1,476,023 of CM056609.1, forward strand.
GCAATGTGTTTAAAAATATCTGGACTTGAGCTTTTAATACTTTTCTTGAACTCAAGCCTCAAATATTTCTGTACTTTAATCCCTAAAACTAAAGGACTTTTTTAAACTGAGGACGTAATTCAGTGTGTTCAAATAGTGATGAAAAATTACCACTATAAAACGTATTAGCCTTGTCTAGACTACACTAGTTTTGAAAATTGATGCTGTAACAAGCTAAATTCTTTCCTTTCAGTATGCTTATATTTATTCTCTCTGTGTATGTAATATAACTTGGCTTAGAGATATTTTGGGTAGCTTAGTTTGTTAGAGTTGTCTGGAGTGACCTCCTTATGATTTCTTTACTGTTATGTAAACACTAACTCGACATAGAGACAATTTTTAAAATACCAAAATGACAGAATTTGAAGATATATTAGCTAAAACTCTTGATTTATTTTAACATTTTGACATATTTAAATGTTAGAAACCAAAGATAAAAATAAACATAATGCTTTTCCGTAATTGCTTCACCGTGACTGGCTGATTTATTTTTAACAACACACAACCAGGAACTGGAATATTTATTTTTATTTTAAGACACTTAATCCCTCTTTATTTCCTTTTTTATAGATAAAGTGTTGTAACAGACTTGACAGATATATACGTATTTTCTGTTTATATATGGTTAACCGAGGTTTAGGATAATGGTATTGATGCTGGCTAAATTTGTCACAGGCTTTGTATAAATCATGCTTACTGCTATGCAAATCTGATTGGGGAAAAGACAATTTTAGGCACACTGAAATTAACTCGACTGGTTCTTCATATTCTACTTCATATTTGGACTTGAACCTAAGTTTGTACAGCCACAAAAGGTTACATATGAAGCTATACGGCAAACATGACGACTAATTATCAAGTTTCCGTTTCTTTGCTGTAATATTCCTGCTAATATGGTAGAGCCCGTTCAAACTACGGGGGCTTTTTAAAACAAAGCAAGCTGCTTACAATTAAATTGTTGACTCAAGGATATTGGAAGTCTAAGCTAATGAAGGACCTTGAAATTTTTCATTGCCGTCATCACAATATTGTTGATAAGTGTGAAGTCATTGTATCTAAACTGATACTGTATATATTTGAATTCCCATCGTTCAATGCTGCTTTCATTTTCAAATTTGATTTTGCACGTGACGGATGTATCAAGCTAGACGGAAGGTGCTTACACTTCCGGAGCACTCGGCGGCCCTTTTTCCTTGATGGAAGTTCACACGAGTAGCTGAATTTGCTGGAACTTAAAGTTTTTACTTTTATTTATTTATTTATTTTTTTTTAAAAATATTTGTTATCTATTTTATTTATTTATTTATTTTGGGGGAGAAGGGCTGTGTTTGGGACACGGACTGGTATGTTTGTGTTTTATTTACTATAACAATTCCATATTTTTTTATTTAAGAAGTCTCGGTTTATATAAACAAACAAATCAAGGATTGAATGATTTATTTCTAACAGCAAACAATGAAGAAGTGGAATATTTATTTCATAACCCCTCTTTATTTCCTCTTTATAGATGAGGTGTTGTAATAGGCTTGGCAGGTATATGTGTATTCTTTCTTTATATATTGTTACGTATAATCAAGTTAAGAGATAATAGTATTGATGCTAGCAAACTCCGTCACAGCTGTGTTTAGAGAGGTTTTTTGTGATTAATGCTTACTTATATCGAACTAAATGGGCAAAGAGACTTTGACACATTAATTTACGAGTTTGAAGATATATTGATTTTTAAAAAATAAAGAAATCAATATTGTTGGATATAGAAAGTCTCTTTTAAATAGAATATATAAAAAAGTAAACAGGCAGACAAACATTTTACTTTAAGTCTGCTGTCTTTATTATCTAGGAGTACGTTGTAAGTTAGAAATTTAGAGTTGTGATTTTTTTTCTATAAGAACGCGCGCGTGCGCGTTTGTATGTTTTCATTTGATTCATTACATTTGGGATTTAATTTTTTATATGTAGCTTTAAAGACGTTTCGATAAGGTAATTGCTAACTTTACATTTCGTAAGCGGACATAATTTTTTCTTAACAAACCTGGCAAGGATTTTGTAATTACCAGATCGTCCAAACCACTGTGACATCACAGATAACAAACACATCGACAACGTACGCTTGTCGGATCAAATATTAACCCCAACACCTTATTGCAACATGGATATACCAGAAAATCATCATACTGGACTTTTATGAAAAAGAACATTGTCAAAATGATGTGAGGCGACCAACCTTCTCAACTTTTTTTTAAAAAAAAAAAAAAAATATATATATTTATGATTACTTTTACAAACAAAAACCACGTTGATTAGTGCAACTTTTTTGCCCAAGCCCTCTTTTATTATTTAAATACTTTACAGTGTATTTACTAACCCGGCTTCACTTCCCCTTGATAGAAGTTCACGTGTGGTACTTAATAAGCCATTTTAAATGTTTTACTTTTCTTTTGGGCTTGTGATTTGATCATGGACTGATATGTTTGTGTTTGATTATATAGTTTGGTTTGTAACAATAAGGCAGTCACCCCTATATTAACTTGGGGCGTCGGTGGCCGAGTGGTCTAAAGCGCGCGCTTACGGATCACAGCGCCTCTTACCGCCAGGGTTCGATTCCCACTCAGGACAGAACCAGTGTGAGAAAGTTTGTCAGTTCGGTGTCAGAAGGTAGGTGGTTTTCTCCGGGTACTCCGGTTTCTTCCACCATCCAAGAATTGACCGCCTCGAAATAATTGAAAGAATCGTAACTGGGGCATAAAACACTTTTACTCCACTCCACTCGTATATTAACTTATTGGTACTCTGTGATAAACCAGACTTACTTGTTAGTGAATTATTGACATTCGTTTATTTTGTCAAAGCTATATCCTTGCTCTACATAAAGGGAGACCGCGGCTTCCTTCAGTTTACGTTAACTACTGGTCTTTATTGATCGGATGCAGTATAACGTTGCTTTGACGATTATTATTTCTGACAAAAACTAATTTTGTGACATGAAAAGATTAATATGATTTTAGAGAACAATAAGCCTTAAACGCCGAAAAAGCTGTGGTTTATAAATGAGAATACTTTCAATTTTCCTGAAAAAATTTGTCATTGTAATAAAAAACATACCAGTCCTTGTCCAAATCACAATCTAAAAAACAAAGTAAAAGCTTTGGAAACTGGAAAATTTAGTTATACACGTGAACTTCCATCAAGGAAGTGAGGCCGGGTGCTACAGAATGGTAAGCACCCCCTGTCTAGCTAGCTAAACCCGTCACATGCAAAGTCAATTTATAGCATGAAAGGAAAAAAGAACTAAGGTAATTCAAATATATCCAGTATAAGTTTGGATACAGTTACTACAAACTTATCAACAATATTGTAATGACGGCCATAAAACTTTTTAAGGGCCTTGGTTAGCCCAATTAATTAAATGAAATTATGAAAGTACACCAACAGACAAAAACAAAAGAGAGTATAAATGTTTATTTTATTTATGTTTTTGTCTTTATTTCCTAGTCGCGAACAGCTGCAGAAATGCTGATGCGGCTTTTCATATAGCTCACTCGTTTGATATTAAAAAATAAAACCATGTTTAAATAAAACAATAAAAATGTTTTATTTTTAAATCACTGTATTATTACATGTATATATAAATTTCAGCTGGAAAGTAAACACTAATGTTTCCGTACACTATAGGATAAATTTATCGCATTTCAGTTACGACATTAATTTTTTCAACGTTGCAGTTTCTTAGGAATAACAATATGTTTCAGTAAATTATTATGCTTTCCTTTATTGCCACAAAATAAATTTACTGGTTGTTAAAAATGTAATGTAATGGTCGGTAGCTTAACAACAAAGGTCTTTCACCATGCCAATACACAATCACTTCAGTACCAGTTCAAATATTTATAGAGTAGAGTAGATGAAGTGACGACAACTTTGAAAGTTGGAACAGTCAATTTTTAAAGAGGTAATTACAGCTTTTATTCTTAAATGTTTGTGTTGAATATCGTTTCTATTTTGCGTTCATTTAAAAAAGTTAAAAAGGGTTGTAAATATGAGGAATGTCATTTGCTTTGACTATACTGAATGTTTTCTTTTTACTGCATAACAGCAAGTAGTACAGTCAAAACGAATGTCACTTCTAATTAGAGAGTTTATATATATGTGTGTGTGTTTGGTTTATATTTTTTATGTATCAAACTTTTCGTTCTTAGTTTCACTGATGAGGAATGAATTTCCGAAATGTGCACATCTGGCACATCAAAATAATTTAACTGGTATTTGTATTATATATATATATATATATATGATTGTTGGCACAGCCTATGTATAGAGCGCAGCAAATTGTTTAAGGCACATTTTTCTTCTTATGATTTTATTATTTTTTCATTTCACTAATTTAATTAGACTACGTAAATATGGTAATTGCTAATAAAAGGTAAAGTCGCAATGCAGAAATGTTTAGCTTATCGAAACCCCCAAATCAAATAGATTTGAATGACAATTTCCTGAAGAATTCTCCCACATCAGAACTTCTGCACTGGTAAGATTCAAACCTAATTTATAAATTGGCGTACTCAGCAACTTTAGTTTCATAAAGATAAGAAAATCCAAAGGAATAAAATTGAATAAATTCTATTACAATAAAAATAGATATATTAGATATATAATGTTTATGGTTATTGGAAGCATAATCATCATGGTCCTTAGGTCCTTAGCAGTGTCTGATGATAAATTGCTCCTCTTGCGACAGGGAAAATTAAACTTGGATGGTTTTCTTCTATCATGGACATTTTTGGTACGTTTGTCTCTAGCCATCGGGTAGGTGTTAACTGGGGGGGGGCAACTATGGCTGCTTATTGATAGATGGTGTATCAATCTTGGAATGTTTTTCACTCCAGATTTTATGTATTGTCTGTGACACTGTCAGTGATTTCATCTTAAGCAAACGACCTGTTCTATGTTAAAAGTCCAAAAGATGCGATTTTGTGATTTAAAGGAAGTCTCATACAGAAGAGGCATACTGTAGTATAGGCAAGACGATTGTCAGTGAATGCAGTTTACTTAGACAGAAAAACCACATGGTGGTCTGTATTTCTTTAATGGACTGAAACAATCGCTGCTCCCTTGTCGAGTAGTTTAATACAAAATCGGAACAACATTATACACCAAATTCAGTTTAGTTAGAATTGCTGAAAACATGGAACAGATAAATCACATGCTTAGGTTATAGGTTACAGAAGTTGCAACTGTTTTCAATTTAATCATCGTACCACTCCGGGGTAGTGTTACAATATCATCAAATTACTATGCGACTGTTAAAATACCTTGTATCTTGTGATCTTGTGCAACGAAATAAGCTTACTTTCGAAACCATTTTGTTTTTGAAATTTAGTTTTACGTATAAACGCATAGTTGTACGACAAAGTAATATACTTTGATATCTAAGCGCTTTTTTACTTTCCCAAACAGTTAGGGAAAAAGATTTTATTCCGTGTTTATTGCAGTTAATCATATTGCTAACTTGATTTTTTTTCTAATTATGACAGTTATATGTTCACCAATATGCATGACATACTGCTATTGTGCTATATCATGATTATGCTAAATTCTATTTTTGGTAATAAATAAGATATTTCAATATATGATACTTCAGTAGAAACAAAAATTAAATAAAAAAAATTATTATTTTAACCCAAAATCCCACGAAAAAAATTGCTCATTGGATTTATGCCATGTGACACTATGATGACATCACATTCCCGCCATAATCAAAACAATCTTACTGGAGCTAGACCTATACACGGTTTCTATTGATTGTTTGGAAATACTTTTTGGATTTATAATAACGATTTGTTCAGGTAAGTCAATCATGAAAGGCTTTCACTTTCTAATATTAACCTTAAATATTCGGCAATATCTTAAACATAGTAGATTTACAGATCGGAAACATTGATTCATCAGTGAGTGATGATATTCTGTTCATCATGTCAGGCATTTTTATATGCCAAATTCAGATATTATCTTGTGCAAAATTTAGATCTATTGCGATAGATAATATGTTTTAAGTGTTCATTTGGGTTTCTTATAATTTTTGTCATCTCTGATCAGTTTTAAACAAGACCATTAGCAGATTTATCGTCCACTGTTCTGCAGAATTTATGACGGTCCCAATTTTAACCTTTGACCCTCATCATTCATGACGTCATATTGAGTATCTGCCAAGTTGTTTTGTCAACAAGATTGACACTCGTCATAAATCGCTTGTTTTCGTAACATTTTCATAAACAAATCGACATTGTAAGTTTGCAAGTTCCATGACGAAAGTAATGTTTTAAGACAATTATGTTATCGTTAATATTTTCGTAAAGTATTTTTAATAAACGATTTTGGAAAAAAGCATTTTTACTTCCGTTTTTTCCCACACGACCTCGGAAGTGACGTAATTCACTGGTATCAAAACAAAACTTAAAGGATAACTCATTTTCAACTTTTTTACCTAACTTTTGCTTTTCCAAGAGATGGGCCAGCAAACTGGTTGACGAATGCACTCCTATTTTCTTTAGCAGCAATTTGTGCAATATCCTATTGTATCGGCGCACTTGTTGCATGGCGTTTTAAACTTTGTGACTTAAGGAGTGTAATAGAAGTGTTATATCTACCAAAGTTAAGACCTTTTTAAAAGGGTTTATTTGGAGTATATGTATGTGAGAGTTTATCATAAGTAATCCCAATTTCGTCTTTTCTTGTCTCGTTGTTTTAAGTACAACCTTGTGTTATTTCATATTTATGACATATGCCTTATGTGTATTATTGCATTTAAAGACAGACCCCTAAACTTTCAAAAATATTTTAGTGAGAAACTTATGTCCAAGCGTTCATAAATTACAAACTTGTGTAATGCCTTTACCAAGTGCATGGTTTTAAGTTACAATTCTTTTTTGTAGTAAAAGAACTTGCTCGTTGGCTTATTCCATCACCTACAATTATCACAAAGCAACTTGAAGCATACACAAGATCAAAATACATCTAGTTACAGTTAAAATTAAACACGGTTAAGTTACCGAGTTTGAGATGGCTTTGATTTTAACCTGTTACTAATTTTGTTTTCTTACACCATTCCCGAATTTATCGTATCAAAGCAGTGATGTAATACTGCTCTATTTCTTTGTGTCTGTTTTTGCGTATGTAATTTTGTGTTCTTGATTGCATTTGTATTTGTGAAATTCGTGATTTTCAGAGATGTATATTAAACACCTATGTTGAAATGGTTATTGGTATTTTTCAAATATGCTAGAATATATTTTTTGGTGGAAGAATGAAAAGGAAAAACAACAATTTCGATTTTTTTCTGTCTAGGACTTAAGTCTAAGTACAAATGTTTGTTAGTTTAACAAATAAAATATCTTTATATATATTATTGTGTATTATTACATTTAAAGACAGACCCCTAAAATTTAGAAAATATTTTTGTTAGAAACTTATGTCCAAACGTCCAGAAATTTCACTTAAAATTCTGTATTCGACCAAATTGAATGAATAGACAAATTTATTACCAATAAATTGTTATAATAAAGCAAAAAGCCACAGACAAATACTGTTGCTGTTTCTATATAGACTGTTAAAGGCGCACTTAATTGGATTCCATTTTTTTCAATAGATGGAAATGGGAGAGTACATTTATGAATTCCGTCTTAATGATCAGATCGATGTTATCACGGCGTCGTGAGTAATCAATTTTCAAGAAATGGAAACGAAGTTAGACCAGTGAATTAGGACTTTTTGATTTTTATATCAAGGCGTATAACAAGCTAATAGTTATGCAAAGTATTGAACACTGGGTATTGACGGATATAAGTGTATCGGCATTAAAAAGATTTTCACATCAGCGCAAATTAGGCAAAATGAAGTTATTTGATAACAAGATAATAAGCTGTAGTAATAGTTATTTCATTAGATGTGAAGGATGATCGAGTTCATTGACATATGGTGCATATTACGAGCGTTAAACCATCTATTGAATTTTGTAATTCGGTAGTTAGATTGTGGTAAATGTGTTACTTATAACGAGTTGCATTTATTATCTACTTACTTTTTTAAAGCTCTTATATATATATATATATATATATATATATATATATATATATATATATATATATATATATATATATATATATATATATATAACCTATTACAAAACCATCCGACATTCATAACTAAATGATCATTATTCTGTATTTAATAGGGGTGATTAGAGGGACTAATGATGGGAATAAATGATATATAAAAATCATAGCCAAAAATAAAAAAGGTACTTGAAGACATAAAGATATACCAAGTACTGTCCATCAATAAAAAGGTCGAATGAGTGCAAAGTTTAGTTAACATGAAATTCGAAAATAGCTTTGACCTATGCAATTAAGAAGCGAAGTAAGAAACCCATCAAATTTTGCTACATTAATAATATTGTCGCTAGGTATCACCCAGGAGGATTGCTTTGAGAAAATAAGTATTTAGTTACGCCATTCGATATGAGTGTTGATGAATTCCTTTAAAAAGTACAATAAGGTGATAGGGAGAGAAAGTCCATTATGAACTTGGTGTTTTAACAATATTTACAAAAATTAAACAAAAATTAACAATGATAATAATAATGATGATAATGCTGTCACTCATTGTAATATGTGTTTATATTATGGTAAAAAGGTTACTGTATTATTCGTAGAAATAATAATCATAACAACAAAAACATTTTTATCAAACTAAGTTCTATATTTATCATTTCGCCCAAAAAAAAAAAGAATAATAAATAAACATATTTTAATTTTAAAGAAGTCCATAAATCAGTCAGTTTTTTGTTTCAGTTTGTTGCTTTTTGTATTTTTTTTATTTTGTATTTTAAGAGGAATTAAATAAAGTACAGAAAATTAGACATGAAATTTTCCCTTAGAGATTGTATTTAAACGTCTTTAAAGCTTAAAAATCTTAACACCCAAATGGTCAAGCAAACATTAATGTACGGAAGAAAACTTCTTATAGAAATATAGACAAAAGCTAGTCATATAAAATGAGACTATGAAAACGGTTAAATATGGAATTTCAAAAACAAATAAATAATAATGAAATTGTTACTAAAATACTAAAAAAAATCGTGTCACATCCGAAAATGAAATTTCAAGAAAAATAATAATAATTGAAATGTTACGGAAATACTTAAAATTGAAAGTCATAAAATGCGACTATGAAAACGGCTAAATATTAAATTCCAAGAAAAATTAATAATCATAAAGAATTTTACGGAATTGTTTTGAAAATTACAGTCATATAATATATGTCTATGAAAAAAGCTTAATGTCAAATTTTAAGGAATCAATTAATCAGATTTTAGTTGGTATTAATGTATAAATAATGAACCATAAATCAACATTAACAGCTGCAGCATTGGTTCGTCAATTTTTTTCTAAAACCTCTGTTTTTAACTTCACATGGTTGATGTTTTCATCAGTTATCTTATGTAAACGCTTCCCAAATGTAAATAAATTACTTTTAAAATTATCTAGAATACAAATGGTCATGAATGTGTTTGAATTAAACAATTTATTTACTGTTTGTATAACAAAATATAACTTAAAGACAGTCTTAACAAGTAAACATGTATAAAACAAGTGATACATGGACATTTAGATTGATTGGTTGATTCAATAGAGTTTTACGTCAAAGTCAAGAATATTTCAATTAAACCAAGACCAGGTTTAGGTGAAGCAGCAGAAATTTTTGCCTTTGCAGTTCGCTAAACACAATGTTCAGGCAGGGTTCTTCAGCGCTTCACGCATGCTTTGACACGGGATCGCCTCCGAAAAACCCCATGACTTTCATTTCTAAACGCTGAGTGCTTGCTATTATTATTTTTTTAAAGTAACAAACTTAGAAATGGATTTATGTTAGTGCATCTAACATTCATAATTTTGAGTATGAAGGTAATAAATATTACAAATGGTTGAAATAAAGAGCATTAAATTACGAGCTGGATTACGTTAATATACCTTTGTTAAATACCTAAAAGCAATATTGTATGCTGGTTTGATATTATCAATTACTGTTTTAATAATTTTACAAAATTTGATTTGTTTTATGTTTTAATATAAATCATATATATATATATATATATATATATATATATATATATATATATATATATATATATATATATATATATATATATAACAATCATTTAAACTTGGAAATTAATTAACCATTGAACAGCATAGCTATGGCAGTTATTGGATTATAAATGCCATAGCTTTGCCAGGCAAACTGAATAACGCGCGTTAGCGCGTTATGATTGGTTTGCCTGGCAAAGCTATGGCATTTATAATCCAATAACTGCCATAGCTATGCTGTTCAATGGTTATATTTACATTATGTTAATTATTAATTAATTTTTTTGAATTTTTGTCACATCAATTTGAATTTTCCCGCCTTCAACGAGAAGCGGGGTCAATTATTGGAACAGCGTAACAATGTAAACAAAATATAGTACAACATGAAAAAACACGGAACTCGCAAAAAATATGAAATATTTTATTAACCATCACATTGTTTTGCACATTTTATATAAAACATCAATTTAGTCACTTTCATAGCAATTTTACAAAATTATTTTTAAAAAAAAACGAATTTCCTAAGGCGGATGACGAACAAGTGAACAGTCTCGAAGATTGACACGAAAATGATGTCTCACTCTCGCTGTCATTTTTGGAAATTTTAAGTGCAGTGCGAGAAATTGGAATTTACGAAGAAACCAGGAGTGAATTAATTGGATGACGGAAATGTAATCTGCTTTGGAAAGTCATAGTTTCTATCATTATTATTCGTAGAACTTGTGGAACTGGCCACATGATGCGACCCAGATTGTGACCCAGTTAGGCGCAGTACAACAGCTGATTCAGTGTTTAAATTTTTTGCAGGGTGAGTTAATTCTGACAGAGTTACTATGGCGTGTTTTTTCTGTTGTGTTGAGACAGTTCTGTTGTAAGATTGGGAGAAGCTTCTCATTTATGGTTCGCCATAAACAAATTTGTGCCGAGCTTCGTACCCCATATCATTGAGATGCTGAATGGCCGTCACCCGCAAACGGCGAGGAGTGTATTTAGTTTCAACTTTTGCAGCCGCATGATGGCATTTGTCGGATAAAAACGGGTAAATGTGCGTTTTAAAAGTGGTTTGAACATTAACCATATATCAGACTCTTCAGGACCAGCCATGGCTTTTTATTACATTGATTGAACAAACTTTGGGATTTTTGTCAGCTTTATCAAAGCACTGGAAACAGCGGTTTAACATGTTTACAGGACAGTCGACCGTCTCGGTTGCATATATTTATTCCTTTTTAACATCTGCTATATATATTTTCGTCTGTATGAGATATCTCCCCTCTGAAAATTTTTTGGTTTTATTTCATGTTTTTAAATTACATATTCTCCAGACTCGTCAATGTGATACTCAATTATGACTGTAATTTTAACTGGTGGTGAAATTCCGTAGCTCGGGAAATAAAATTTATAGAACAAATGGTAGAAATGGGAGAAATTATGGTACTTTTTAGATGATTGGAAATTTTCCGTTGTGTATTTAATTCAATGTATATTTTAAAATTAATAAATATTTTTTTTCTCAGGCTGTGCTGTTGTTTTGATATGAAACTTCTTAAAAAATAGTCCAGAGAGTGAAATATTCATACGCATAGTGTAATGATCATGTGATCAATGTGAGTTATTGTACCGTATTTGCCACATGTCTCAAACATGTTTATATAGTAAAGTTGCAAAGCAAATGTAAATATTATTACATGAAAACATACATAAAGTCATATGTACTAAACTTTGCATTCTGAAGTCTGCAGAATTTCCTCTTTACACTGCGTACTTTTATATATAGATAAAAAAATAGGATTTTTCCATGGTGAGCGGAATTCAAATGATTTCTGCAGATAAGGTAACATGTAAGTTCCTTTTTATATTTATAAAGATAATCTATTACGAGTTTGAGGTCGAGATGGAGAAATTTCGATCGAGTGGTGGAGCCTCGTTTGTAATGAAAAAAATCTGACCACGAGGAGGTCGGAATTTCCCCGTCTCGACCTCAGTGGAGTAATTGATTATTTTTCTCGCATGTAATTTACGAAAAAATACCGGGATCCGTACTATAAGGATGCAAGATTTTGCTCGCGAATGAATACAAGACGCGCAACAATAACAAATAACGTTTCACTCACAACAGAATGTGAACCTACGCGACAAAACAAAACAGCGATTTTTCTCTTTATATATATATATATATATCGTTTAGTAAAAATAGTGTTATTTAACATAAAATAGATTTTTTGTCGTTTTCATATAATTTTTTCAACTACATTATGACCGTTGCTAATTGAACAAAATGTAGTCCTCGTTCAATTTAAATAGGCTACACGTGCGCACGCGGGGTGCGATATGAATAAAATATCGTACCACCAATTCAGTGAGATAATAATCTATCACAAATGCGATATATATATATATATATATATATATATATATATATATATATATATATATATATATATATATATATATATATATATATATATTCTTATGCTTTTTATTATCAAACTTTTCGGTCTTAGTGTCACTGATAAGGAATGAATCTCCGAAATGTGCACATCTCGCAAATCAAAATTCAACTGGTATTTGTGTTACACACACACACACACACACACACACACACACACACACACACACACACATATATATATATATATATATATATATATATATATATATATATATATATATATATATATATATATATATTTGTGTGTGTGTGTGTGTGTGTGTGTGTGTGTGTGTGTGTGTGTGATTATATTTCTAATATCAAATAATCATCAATTGACAAAGTGATGTTTGTTAGACCTGCAAAAAAAATTCAAGAGCACTTTTACCAAGTAAATGCTTATCATTAACGTTAATTTCTTTAATATTTCTATAAGGCTTAACAAGACGAAAAGTTATTATGAAAAAATTGAATTTAGCAAGAAAAGCTACTAAAGCAAAACAAAAGTAGAGAAAAATAAAGTGATATTAGAATATAAGTATGAAAATAACCATGTTAACAAGAAAGCAATGCAACAAAAGACAAACACAAGAGTAGTTATCATAGATATCATCAAAATAGTTTGACGGTCTATGGATTTAATTAAAATAATGTCCAATCATGCTGCTTATGTATTATTGAAAAAACCATTAAACTGTCTATTGCTGGAAAACATGTACTTGGGGACCGTAACTATTGTAAGTGTTGATAAAACCAAACGGACTCTAGAAGATGTCTTACATGGTTACTGAATCACACCATTTGATATTATATACAATTAAAATAAAGCACTTTGTCACAAATTGTTTCACTCAAGTTGCTGTATCAATGTATTAAAATTTGTTATTTTAGTATTGTACTTAATGTCTTCTTCACACAAAAAACAATTGATTCGAAAGCTTGTTAGAAAAATAATATGTATGCAAATATTGTACTTTTACATTTAAAGTTAACTAATTTAACATCATTATGTAGCGACACATACAAAGTCACATGTTAGACCATGGAACGATCGATTAGTTTATAAAACGCTCGTTATGTAATTATCACTATTACTTGTATGTATAAGTGGAGTTTAAAAGTAGTGTTTTAAAACCATGTAAAGATGTTTTAATTATATAGAGACGGTTGGGTAAGGGAGGAACAAGGAAATTTTGAACACCCATAGAGAACGACCCATTTTTGGCAAGGTTGCTCAAACTATCCGTTTTGGTCAGAAAAAAACACTGTGATTCCTAATCACGCTGTAGTACGTGCACTGACTTCTTATCTAAGAACAAAATTAAAGTTAAAAAAACAACACTAACAAACATGTCGGAATTTAGTTATTTTTGTTATTTTTCTTAACTCTAAAAATTCCGATATCATAAAATAAGCAGGATGGATTGTTTATGATTTGATACCTTTTACTGACCTGTATACTCAAAGTACCTTTCATTTGAAAACAGTAAATTACAAACATGTGGTAAAAGTGTCAAGAGAAATAAACGCCATAACAGTTTAAAACCCATATATAATTTATAACAGATGTCAAAACAGTTTTTTTTTCATCTAAGTAAGATAATTAAAGACTTAGTATTCGGTGTACCTTTCTGTTTTTGCACACTGTCGTAGATGCAATAAAATTATTTATTTCCAATCCCCTCATTTCATAAAACCTGACTGATAAGAAAAATGAATTGGGAAAAAATAATTTAACTAAAGAAAAATCATACGATGTACCATGATAATTAAAGCCTAGAACATCGCTGTAGAAATTAAAATAATCATTAACACAAAAATACCGACCTACGTTCAAATCACAGTCCTAAACGTTGGAAAATTATGTAAAACACTTGAACTGCAACCAGGAAAGTACGGTCGGGTGCTCGTTACATTATGTAATAATTATCTATATAACTACATTCATTTACACCACCAAACTGAGAGAGCGTGGGGTATGTTATATACATGTGCATACATTATGCTGTGTGATTGCAAGTAAGTTGATAGATTAAAGTAGATAATTAGTTCAAGATATAAAATGTGTTAGGCGATAATATTAAGTTTTTGGATTTACACTATTTTTAACGATTACTACAAATATACGTTGGAGACGTTACACGATCTCTATAAATGTGTTTTGTAGTAAAGCAAAAATTGAAAAGATAAAAAAATCAATTAAACAACTTGTCTCGTCTCCACCGATAAAAGATATTGTGGAGTATGAATAGTAATCTAGGATACTTCACACAAAAAACGTGCTGTTTTTTCTTGTGGTACACAATAGACTTCAGAAGTCGTTCAATATAGTCAGCGTAAATGTGAGATATCGGGGTTTTCGAAAGAATAACTAGCGAGATAACAAACGATATCCGTCGCACAATTGATCTTTTACTGTACTTAGAAATGACTTTTGATTCTCTCAGGTCACAGCAGAAAGTAGAGTATTGTACATATTTTCAAATCCATTTATCTATTGAAATTAATATTTAACTGCAAATTATTTTTCAAACAAAATTATTTTATTTCCTATTACTCTTGATGCCCTTTCTGTGTCTATTAAGTGATTTATGTTTCATTTCATTGAGAATAAATGTTTCTAAAGGTTTATTGCAAATGGTTTTAAAAAGTACAGATTTTAAAAACTTTTTTTTTTTGGAAACAGACCAACTAAAACTTTGACTGAAATATCACTTGTATTCTGCTTTATTGCATACCACTTTAATACTTCTGTATCTTAATATAGCTTCAAAAACATAGTTTTGTTATTTCTAAATGTGTACCTGTATATAAGTTTCCTAGCTTGTAAGTAATTATAGGAAATATTTAACAAAAATACATGTTCAATTTTGAGGTGCCATATTTGCAGATTTTTTGCTTTTTCATTCCTTATCACTAGAAGCGTAAAAGATTAATTATTAAAAACTAAATGAGTTAAAAATCAATTAATCTAAAGATTCGAAAATTACGTGAATCCATATCCAGTTTACAAAAGCTTAGTTTTTAAAATGTTCAAAAATTAAGACGACTAAACATTTTACTACAAGGTATATGTGAAGCTGCGGCAAAATGCGTATATAACAAATGTAATGTCATAAACTACTACATATACATTTATACTGGTCAGCATATTTTTTCATTCAAGCTAATTAAGTCTTTTGTATTTTTCAAAACATCCTATAAAATACCATCCCTAGAGAGATATAAAAAGGACATTAAATATTATATTTGACATAGTTCTATGTTCTGCTGTCGTAGGTGTGAACAGAGACGATAAATAACGAAAGTTACCGACTGCTTCTCTTGACATTAATATGATTAAGACCATATCTGTTATATCTCACACCAATATCAATCAGAGACTATCAGGATCAATTGTCTTATAAAGGAAATTACTTATCTAAAAGCATTTACGTTGTGTGTGTGTATGTGTGTGTGTTTGTTTGGGTGTTTGTGTGTGTGTGTCAGGGGTTTTAATTACAGAAATTACTTAAGCTGCCTTAATTTACATCAGCTGATTTGCAAATCAAGCAAAATTAAAAGAATATACAATATTCTAAGGATTGTTGTTTTCAGCCGATTTTACAGTGACGAACCGACTTGTAAATTATATATATATATATATATATATATATATATATATATATATATATATATATATATATATACATATATATATATAAGAAAATAATTATGTCAGTTAAGAACGTAAATTGGTTCTTAAAGTCTCGGAATTAATTCATCAAGCTAAACTCAACGCAATATAATTTTTTAATTGGGAATTAAAGAGTGAACCAGGTACATTGTCTTTGTATTTGTAACTAGTATTATATCAATTAAAAGAGATACAGTGCTAAAAATACTAAAAGCATGCTATTTTGTAAATAAGAAAGCTTCAGTAGCTTCGTGATCAAAAGCTTGCTTAAAAGTTATCAGAGCATAGTGCATATTGCCGTCTAGGTAAGAATCCCAGGTAAGTTAGATCGCTTGACTGCCGCGATACAAGTAAAAGAATCTTGTGAAAAGCACCGTTTTTTATTCACTTCATTGTTTGTAATAATTGTTATAAACGCAAATAACTAAAGTGACAAGACAAAACAAAAATAATGTCTGCTTGTAGGTTACCCATAATTTATACACAACCAAATACTTATTTTTAGATATCTTAGTAAATATTCACTTCTATAGTCATTTTATGCAAATACAAAATCTTCAAAATCGGAAAAGTTTCTAAAAAATTCCATTATGTCTTATAAAGTCGAATAACTCGGATTCCATAAGTTAGGAAGCAAAGAGTTCATTATTCAAATTCAATCAAGTTCCAACATTTGGTAAGAAGTACACGGTACACGAGGCTACAAGTCATTCCAATTATGATCAAGCGAAGACCCCATATATCATAATCGTAATTACAGCTTAGTGTTTAGGTAGGGAAAACAAAAAGATAAAAGGATGCATTATTGCCGTTTTACTGACCACCACGCTGATACCAAAATTAAAAACCATAGATCTAGAATCTTTATTTTCTGAATTAGTCATATTTCAAAAGAAAACTGACAGCATGTGGTGAAGACAATATGAAGAAGATCAATTATAAACGTACAAAGACATGACATACAGTACTTTAACCAACTGCTATGAAATTGAAAACTCTAAGACATAGATAGATGATTGTTTCTTTTGAAAAAAGGTTAATAAGGGTATTGATGGATTAAATTGATCTTGTTTACTGAAGAACAGTGCGATAAGCAGTTTCTGAGTTTGTTGCTTTCGCATACGTAAAATAATTGATAGATTTCAATTATAGCTGAAACAATGAAAAAAAAAACTTACTTTCTACTTTTATTTTACACTGTATATATTTGAGGTGTTGATCTGGGTATACTTTGTAAAGTTAAGATATAATGCAAAGCATTCCTTAGCTGGATTTGGATTCATATAATTTTGGATCTTTAGATTCCTTATGTTTCAATTGTTTGGCTTATGTTTCTTTATATATCAAACTTTTCAAGCCCTAGTGTCACACATGAAGAATGATTTTCCGAAATGTGCACATATGGCACATCAAAATTTATCCGGTATTTGTTATATATTTACACGAAAGGTTTTCTGTTGTTCTTGTACAATAAGGCCTTTTAAGTTGTGTTATGTAATACTGCAATATCTTGGTTCATAAAAACAATTTTCGTAATTAGAAGCGGCGTCAAATAAAATCATGCACCAAGTGATGATTTGATGTTCAAATTGCCAGTGTTCTTATCTATCGGCATGAAATTAGATTCCATTTGCAGCCTATAGACTGGTTTAACTTCATAAAAGTTAATTTAGATATGTCCAATATAATGAAAATCAAATTTAATCATTACCTATTTTGGAGATAATCCCCGAACGTATAATACACACACGTGTTTTACATTAAATTATAAATATAAACGTTCAAAAACAAACTTACGGTTAACTGAATGATTATTACAGAATAACTAGTATCAGTTATCTCGCCATATAAATGATGTTAAATGAAAATCGTACATTAATAGGCCGAAATGGATTATAAGCAATATAGCGAACGTTTAAGCGATTTTACTTTAAACGGTTTATGCAGTGATAAAACTTAGCAAATGTTTTAACAACGGTCATTTCAATAATCATTACGGAACAACATATTGGAACTTTAAATACAATTTTAATGTATTTAAATCTAAAACGATATTTCAGACAAAATGGGTATCAATGGTAAACTGCAAGTTTACTTACTTGGCCTTAAATTTAGCTTTACATTAGGAATTCTACATTTGTACTCAAAATATGGAAAGGGATAAATTGAATCAAACTGATGAACGATTTATTGTCAATTAGGAAAAGCTGCTTTTGAAAATGCTAAACTTATGTGTAAAGCACGGATAATTTTAAGCCATTTTTGCTCAAGTCAACCGGTATATATTTTTTAGTTTAAACAATATTTTATTTATTTTTAAATTAAAAAGAAAAAAAACAACTTTTAACAAGATTCAGAAACAAGCGCATGCTTATAAAAACCTATATCCATGTATATATTTTTACATTTTAAACGAAATATGATTTAAAACACTAAAATAAACTTAAAATGTTATCGTTAAATGTTAAAGTTATTGTCAATTTTTGTAAGATAATACGACAAAGACTTTGTTCAGTTGCGTCGATACGTTCTTCAAAAATCGTATAATAACAATGAAAGTAGCAAAATAAAGTTAGTATAAAAAATAATAATGTTATCTGCAAAAACACGTCTAGGTTTTATCACAATTCTAGGTATCAATAGTATTTGAAAAGTCTGCAAACTTTTGAATTTTATGTCCATTAAACGCATCTGATTAATTCTTTAATTTTAAATATCAAAATGCCATGTTGCTAAAATAATAAGTAGTTTAAGGGGGTAGTAATATTAATAAATGCAGTCAAATTAAAATAAACTGTGGTAACAAAATCGTTATTGTCTTAAATGGGATAAGACAGGAGGTGCTTACTCTTCCGAAGCACCCGGCCTCACTTCCTTGGTGGAAGTTCACGTGTACAACTAAATTGCCGGTTTTCATGAATTCTTAAAAATATCCTCAATCTTAAACGATAAAACACCATCTAGTACTTCATTTTAGACGTAGACAAAATAAAGCTTACTTTTTATTTTTTTTTTTTTTTAAATCTTCTTGCATAGAGAGTTCTTTATTAATGGTTGTATTTGAACGTAGCACACGGCCTCATTTCCTTAATAGAAATTCACGTGGCCACTTTTCAAAAGTTTTTATTTTGATTTTGGAAATGAATTAGTAGGTTTGTGTTTTATTTCTGAGTACAAATTAATATCTGGTAAAAGATATCGAATAATACAAGGATGATTAACAGATAAACACGTTAAGTTGTTTAAAATTCATATAATATTATTTTGAAGTTTTATCTTAAGTGTGACATTACAGTAAATTTTGTCGATAAAGAACTTTATTTGTATTTTTTCCTAGAATTTTTTTTTTCAAATGAGTAATGCACATAATTGGTGATTTGGACAAACTTACCAACAGTCAACACACACACACACACACACACACACACACACACACACACACACAAAAAGCATATATATCATCTCTCTCTCTTTCTCTCTCTCTCCCTCTCTCTCTCTCATATACTTTTTATGAAAAGAAAGAAAGCTAACATACCATTAATAATATTGTTACAATAAATTATATGTATCAATATTTGTATATTTAATGATGTTTAACTTCTATTTATCGACAAGGACTTGTATGTTTGTTTTATTATTATATACTGGTGTATAATAAAATAAATAAAATAACAAATAACTTTCTCAAATGTGACACATCAACAACACATAAGCCGTATTTTTTTACTTATTAACCGAGTCAAAAAAAAAAAAAAAAACTCTTTAAGTAAAGTTCGACTCTTACTATTAGAACGGATAAGCCGGTTAGTATATTTTAAAAAAATAATGCATTGAAAATTTATATTTCCAAAAAAATCATTCGATATCTTCTGCATCAAGTTTTATACCTTACACCCTGTTGAAATGTTAAAGTACCCTCTCGCGACTTTATAACATTTCTGACAGTGCAATAAAATAAAACACAAACGTACCATTCCATGTCCAAAGCATTTCTTAGCTGGATTTGCAGGCATATTCTAGTGGAGAAAGTTTGTCGGTTTGCTTGCCGAAGATCGGTAGTTTACTCCGGCCACTAAGGTTATCTCTACTATGACAGAACTGACGGCCTCCATATAAGTGACAAAATTCTCGTATGGGACCACTGGTACCATTGAAACATCATTATCAACTCAACTTCACTGGAAATTACTGACACTTGGTAGAACAAAACAAAAGAAAAAAGTTACACGAAGAGACATAGCTTATTTTAAACATGGATTTTTCATATTAAAGTAGACACAGAAAATATATTCATTTAAATGGCATGCAAAAAATAATCAAGAATTATCTAAGTCGTTTGATGTATCGTGAAAACAGTTTATAAATAGAATACTACATCATGTCTGTTTCAACTTGTTATTTGTTAGTCTCACTATAATGGTTATCTTAAGATACTAAAATGTGTGAGACAGCATCTAATTATTAGATCTATGAAAAATTAAACTACATATAGATCTTGTAGACGTTATTTGATCCCTTTTGATATGCGTTTATTTAGAAAAGCAGGAAAAATCAATTAGACAACTTGTCTCTTTTTCTTGGATAATAGATAGACTGATATGTATAAAAGAGTCTAAATTTCACACATATACAACGCAGCACGTTTTGTTTTTCCGTCTGCACACAATAATGTTTAAACCTAGCCTTGTGATAAACGTAAATTTTTTGTTTGCTGGTTTATGCAAAAATGTTAATTTAAGACATTATCAGTTGTTACCATCGTTATCGACTTGAATTTCCCTCTTGATGTTATACAGGGTTATAATTTGAGATATTTCTTTTAAGTTGAATGAAAAATAGTTATAAAATTCACAATAAGTCTTTTCCTTTCTTAAAAATATTTGAATTATTATGTCTTGTTAATTAATTTGATACCAAAAAATGGACTTTGAAACGGTTTTCCACATCCAGGAAAATGCTAAAATTTCCCGCTATACGGTACAACAGAAACGGTTTGACTCGAAACAAGGTCTGACAGAGGGGCCTCTGTGACAGAATAGTCTAAAGCATAAGAAACAAAAAACAAATGTGACCGCTAAAGTTGATGGCCAGTGCCGTTGTTGAAGTACTTATTAATTATCAGCTGTTTGATTTATTGTTTTTATCTTTTAAACTTTTCGACCCATAGTGTCACTGATGAGTAATGATTTTCCAAAATGTGCACATGTGGTACATAAAAAATTTAACAGTTATTTGTGTTATATAATTACTTTTGTTTTATAAAACTAACATTTAGGAGAAAATTATAGTAACAAAATACATGCACGTGACGGGTGTAGCTAGCTAGTCAGGAGGTGCTTACCCTTCCGGAGCACCCGGCGTCACTTCCTTGATGGAAGTTCACGTGTATAACATATTTTGCCAGTTTGCAAAGTTTTTACTTTGTTTTTGTGATTGTGATGTGGACACGGGCTGGTATGTTTGTTTTATTTTTATAGTCTTCTTAAATCTGATCTTATTACAAATGTTGATTAAATAATTACTTGTTTCTTTATAATAGTTGAAATAACTTTCCAAAGGTAAAAAAGCTGTGTTAAGTGTAATCGAACCTTTAGATTTTTATTTTGACAAAATCAAAAACTAAACTCGGTTACAAAAGCTTTATGAACTAATAAAGTTGGATATGTACGTTTTATTTAAGTTAAATATAATTACATTTTAAATTTTTGAGGACCAAATTGACTGCAAGACAAAAAGAAACTACTATCTTGGTTAAAACCGACGATTTATGTACGTTTATTTAAGCACAATCGAACCACATTGTGCAAACATATTAAAGTTTAAATTTAAAATATATCCAATATTGTCTTCTTAATACGTACTTAATATTTAACATTATAGACAACGTTTCATTTTACATTAAAATATCAAACAATAATACGACATTGAATTGGCGTTTAAGAACGAAATGCTTGTATCTTGATTTATTAACGTTATTAAATACAAAACAGATAGTGTAACGATTAAGGAAAACAATTGAAATTTATTTTTTATTTAGAATGACAATATAATAAACAAAATATCGATTTAAAGATTTCAAATGTTTTGAAAATTTAAGAAAATCATTTTGCAAAAGGATAGTGGAAAACAATTTTATACGTGGAATTCATTAATTTTCATAAATCTAAAAGTAATAAAACATAATAAATATTGGTTCAGCATTACCATCACCCTGAAAAATGACATACCCTTTAGTAGAATCAAGATAAAAAATCCGGATGAAAGTTCTATAAGAACATTTCTTGATTTCCTTTAAATGAAAGAATCTATGCTTTCAAAAAAATCCATCCTTTTGTTTCATATGAATGTGTTGTTGGTTATCTAAAAGGTCGACAAATTCTATTATCAAATCAAAATGTCTGAAGTAGCAATTATTTTCGTCAAAACAAGGCTGTACATTTAAGAATGTGACTGCTTAGCGTTACAAATTGTCTAGCAAAACGACAGCATAACGTAATAAATTAAGACAAAACCTTCCTTGAAAAAAACTACCTTTAAAACAGAATTCAATAGTCTCGGCAATTCAAAGATTGATATAAAATTTTCGTGCTGTTTACTTGTAATTAAGAAGATGATCAGACATCTACAATTACATCGATTTTCATTTAATTGTATTTCACTAGGAAAGATAGGGGCATCTAAATGCTCACCTTACAATCCAATCTTTCTTTTTTTTTACCGCAGTTGAAAACGGCAGGTGCTTGTTGCTTTCTATTTTAATTTTTTTTAATGTCTATAATGGTTAAAATGTTTATGTATAATATAGTAGACTATCATTGTATTTTTGCCTACAAGTTATTTTGCAACCGTACTTTTAAACATCTTGATCCGTCTAAGATCCATCTAATAAAAAGATTATACAAATAACATTTCGTTTTTTTCAACAACGTAAAACTTTTCAGACATGCATATATGACAAATCCCGTCAGTGTAAAAGTGTTAATTTTTGCTTAGTACCTACATTAAATGATTTATTTAGACAAAAAGATTCAAAATATAAATGAATTTTATGGCCGTCATCACAATATTGTTGATAAGTATGTAGTCACTGTATCCAAACTTATACTGGATATAGATTTTACCATAGCTTTTGTTTCTTTCATTCTGGAAATTGACGCAACGGGTGTAGCTAGCTAGACAGGAGTTGCTTACCCTTCCGGAGCACCCAGCCTCATTTCCTTGATGGAACCTCACTTGTATTACTAATTTGGCCAGCTTTCAAAGTTTTACTGTGTTTTTTGGATTGTGGTTTAGACAAGGACGTATGTTTGTTATATATATATATATATATATATATATATATATATATATATATATATATATATATATATATATATATATATATATATATAATATATGAATGCTATAACAAAATCATAATAATAATAAAAGCGTCATGATATCTCTTTCAATATTAAATTTCAATAATTAGTATGTCAGACATTTTATCATACTATTTTAATTTGATTAAATCAAAACTTTTGTTAGAAATACTTATTTTGAACCGAATAAAATCTAACATTTAACCTTCGTTTAAAGTCTAAAACGACTTCGTTAAAGGGCAAATCGTTCAACTTAATTGTATGAGCTTATAGTTTCTTGTTCAGAGAAATAAACTACATAGTCAATAGAATGATTTGTAGAATGGTAATAATTCTATATTTTAGATTAAATTTAACCATTAAAGTGATCTATTGTCAAAGTTCAAAGAGAACATCGTGCCTCTTGATACTTTGATGATTAAAAAACACATATTTATTGTCCCAATTGACATCCTGTAACTGACATTATAGAGTAATCGTAATCAAAGACTTTTAATGTCAATTTCCCGTAATTGCCTATGATATAAAAATACCCGTGATATTATACATAAGTGTGTGACCAATAAATTATTTATAACCACTTGATCATCACAAAATACTTTCTTTTTTATGAATGATCATAAAATATATTTGCATTGGTCGAATATGTAGATAAGATTGTTTTTTTTAACATTTTATACGTGAAATTTCTAAAGAAAAATTCGTTGGAGAACATAAATTGTCCCTTTAAGTTACAGAGGTTTTGTCACAAAAATCGTGAGGTAAAATCGAACCTTACATGATTAAGGTGTATATACAAGAAAATCATTTATCACGGTTTTTCGAACCTTGATTCTATTAACGTTGGTTTGTATCACCGTCTTTGAAGTCTTGTTTTAAAAAATAAAGGTTAGTTAAAAACAGATTACCACAGATTACTGCATTAAAAATAAAACTCAATCAGAAAAAAGGAAACAAAACATTTAGATAAAATTTATATGTCACATTTGCAATTAATAAATTTTTGTCAATGAGCAAAGTGGGGAGAAGGAATTAAAACCAAAACAGCGCAATAAGTATATTGATACTATTAATTTAAAAGGCATAAATGGTGACGGTCAGCTAAAAGGCCTTACTTTAATATGATATTTGTTGCCAATTATTTCAGTTTAAATTGACTTTTATGATATATATATATATATATATATATATATATATATATATATATATATATATATATATATATATATATTTCTATATATATAATTATTATTATAATTATTAGGATAATACTTCTGCCAAGTCTACAGCCAAAGAAACAAAGACAATATTGATTATCTAAATGAAAAACGAATACTATATAAAGCACTTTGCAATAAAGTATTGCTCTAATATAATGTCAATTAGTCTCATCCTTTATGTCTGCAAAAACATAGATCATTTAACTATTATTATACAATATTTCTTTTAATAAGATTAATTTCTTATGATATTCAAAATGATTTCTATAGGTAACTATCAAAATAAATATGTTATTTTATGTTTTAAATTAAAAATGATGACCATCAAAAAAATTTAATGAAAAAATATTTATTGTGATTTATACATGGACTGGTATGTTTGTGTTTTATTGCAATTTATTGAAATGGTTGCTAAAACAAATAAAAAAACATGTTTTTGTCTACTGCTGGCATGTAACAGGTTTTTTGTCATTATAAAATAAGCGTCAGTGAACAAAAACAGACAATTATAAGTTAGAGCTATTTAAATTCTTGAAACTTGTGACATTTAATATGTATAATATAGGACCTGAATTACTTTCAAGTAGATGTTTTGATTATTTTGATTATTTTGTATATCTGAAATTGATCTTGAGATAAGCTTTTAATATGCTTTTTAAATGTCAAATACAAATATAAAATAACAACATATAAGACCCCATGTCTGATTAGTTTTGAAACAAAATCAACACAGTAATAGAAAAACCGCAGTTCTAGGTTAATGATCTTATGCTCTAATGCTAAAATATAAAAGTGGCATTTCAAAGGAAAAGGGTATAAAACATGAACTTTGAATATTCCACTGTGATCTTCAAGTATACTGTTGTTGCAACGATAATGTTTCCTATTTATTTCTTCCTCAATTTCCCAATTTTGAAGCAAAATCTCTTTTTAAGTGTTAAAAATTAAACTTTGAAAAGAAATAAAGAAATTATTTATTTAAAAGTAACATGTTTTCACGTAGTGGAGACCTCATGATTCAATAGAAACTGCATTACTTTAATTTCCTTTCCGATATTGTATTTATTGTATTTATAGAATAAATGACGTATATAAAATGTTTTATAGAATAAAAATTATTTAAACGGCAGCACTTGTGAGTTGTATAGGTCAAGGAATCCATAGTCTTGATTTTAAATGGAGTTTTATGTAACTGATTAAGGAAAATTACCGATAAATGATTTTGTTCGGGTGAAATACGATATCTACTCTTTTGTTTACAACCGCCGTGTTCATAGCCTAACTAAAACGATTAATTGTTAAGAATATAAAATGCGTAATAAAAGTACCAATAACAAATTAAAAAGTAGATGTATGACCTCATTCTTACTGCAAGTGTTTCGTTTTTATAAAAGAAACATATAATGTATTATTTAATGAAATTACCAAACCACAATCTGTTGTTTCTGATCTGATATTAATATATAAGAGGAAGTTTTAAAAGTAAAATGACATTTACATAAACGATAATTTTTTGAGTGTGTTGAATAATTTCAATTGTTTTGATACGTTTTTGTTTTATGGTGATGAATCATATTTGATTTTATAGTAATTAATTAACTGAAGTTTATGTATAACGATGTCAACTGGCTTACTTTTTTACTTTTCCTGTATTTTGTTATGCGATATAAGACAGATATTGCTTTTTTTTCTATACTACCGGTTGGTATTTGGTGTAATCATAAACAAAACATTTTCCAATTCTGTTAATATCTCACTTAAATAGCTTGGTACTTGTTCGTACCACATTTGTAAGGGAAGAGGATTTGTTTACATATAATTTTGGAACTTTGGATTCATTAATTTTCAACTGTTTTTTTTATGTTTTTATCAAACTTTTGGCACCTTGTAGCACTGATGAGGAATGATTTTCCGAAATGTGCACATATGGCACATCAAAATGCAGCAGTTTTATGTGTGGTTAAAACATGATTTGCTTTTATCATTTATATATTGAAGCATTACTGGTTACACCCTACAACAATGCGACAGTGCAAAATTCAGTATAAAACAAATATTTGCTTAAACTTAAAGCCAAAAGCCATAATATTTAGTCATCAAGCAAAAAATAAATTTTGTTCCTTAAATGTAGCTTATAGGAGGATCATATTTTTCTTTTTATTAAATCTTGAAATAAAATTCTTTTAAAAACTCAGTAATTAAAAACTACTATTTTTCACATGCACAAGAATACTTTTAAGTTATAGAATATAAAGACGATTTTAAGTCTTATTGAGTCATTTGTTAAGACTTTGTGAAAATGTGATGATTAAACACTTTTACTTTACTCAGTCTAGTAACAAGACAAATATCTCTTGTTTTTTTATAAAAGTGAAAAATACATATTAGAAACAAATAACTTAGGTTTATTACGTCATAGCCTGAAACGAACAGTGTTTCATACTGTGCGTTAAAAACACAAATTTATTCTTATGATTTAATTTTAAACACTTTGACTAAAATATAAGACCATGTTTTGTTTTATTATCTTTAATTGTTTTAAAAATTGAAATTTAAATGGGACAAGACATATGAAAAGCCATTGTTTAGTGTTGATATAATTGCATTGTTCATCTATTGGATTATAATATGAAAAACGGTCGCGTAAGTTTACGTTATCGTTGTGTATATCACCGCTTATATCGCGGCGGTCAATAAGTGAGCTGTAGACAACTTGAACTTCCAACACATCCCTTTTTATTAATACAGTTGATGTGGAAGAATTTGCAAGGCTCTTTCATTATCTTAAATTGTTTTCTTTTTATTCCTAAAGCAGTTCCAAGAACGGTAGAAAGATCATGTAATAAAAGTGTAAAAATAACAATAATAATAATTGCATCAATCTTACAAGCAAAAAATATAGTGTATTGGATATTATTATTTGTATTCCAATTGTAAAGTATTTTACATACTCTTTTTCACTCTTAAAACTCATTTTGAATACTCTTAACATGTGACAGTTATTGCTTCATTGTTTAATAATCTTATTTATATTTTATAAACCACTGATGGTAGAATGATAATAATCTCGTCTTTATTGGTCAATCCCATTAGAACTTAAACAATTAAAATATTTTAACCTGCTATTACAAAGATATTTTTAATAAGATTTTAACGTTAAATAACTTATTTGCATAAGAGAGCAATATTAAGCGTTTAAGGCAATTGAAAAATCAACAATTTTTAACTTTATTTTACACTCTATTAAGATACCTGACCATACAAGTTCGAGTGTAATTAATAAAACACAAACATAACTGTCCATCTAAAAATCAATTCCAAAGGCAAAGTTAAAACCATGAAAATGAATAAATTAAACTAGCCAAATAAATTTTCACATAGGTAGTTTAAGATTAACGTTTTAATGACTTTTTCATAACCTTTTCATTTTATTTTGTTTGGATTCTGTTGTTCATTTTTCACTCTGTATCGTTATTTTTCATTCATTCTCGTATTTATATAGTTTCCTTTGTATCCCCATTTACTTTCCTCTGCTTAAAGTATATCAGTGCAATAATTTCAAGAAATATTTTTTTCAATAACTTTTAAGTGGATATAAAAATGATGAGTTGTGTTTTTGGCAGCTTTGTACGGCTTCAAGACTTATGAAACTTTAATTTCTCTGTACAAATATCATGCATAAATACTTAAAGTTCGAGTAAATAATTTATGAACCCTTTCTAACATATTTTGTTTATTAAACTTACGTTTGAAAAAAACTTCTATTTCATGTTAATGAAAAAAAGTGTTTTGATACAAAATATTAACTACTTAATTGTTTGTGTCGAACTTTCACACACACACACACACACACACACACACACACACACACACATATATATATATATATATATATATATATATATATATATATATATATATATATATATATTTAATAAAACAAACATACCAGTCCTTGTCAAAACCACAATCCTAAATGAAAGCTGGCAAAATTAGTTATACACGTGCACTTCCATCAAGGAATTGAGGCCGGGTGTTTATTTATATATATATATATATTCGATTTGGTACGTATTTATGTATTTATTTGTATAAAATAAATAAAGTAAATAATGACTGCAATCTTACATTTTGTAATTTGCTAGTACTTTAATGCTTAATTGCATAAGCATCTTGTTTAACAAATCGGATGTTTTATACGAATTTAAACTCTTAATCAGAAAACCATTCTACAAAGTTTATTTTTTTAATTTTTGTTTTGTTTTGTTTTTATATTTATTTGTCATATAATAGGTAATTTTAGAATCAATAAACGGCATTTTCTTTGGGATCACGAAATAAGTATGTAGACGTTCATCAATTAGAGAATCATTTAACGGTATTTTCTTTGGTATCGCAAAAAATATATATAGACGTTCATCAATTAGAGAATCATTTAACGACATTTTCTTTGACATCATGAAGTAGGCACATAGATACGTTCATTTGTTGTTTGATATCTAACGATCAAATTGTATTAACACCCGTTCGAGATCAGGAAATTACTATCAGTGAAATTCAAACATTTGCCCAAGTCGGTACGATGACCCTGTGTATCTAAGTCTTTGATCGCAAAGTATAATATCACGTAGCAGGCATTGAATTATTTGCTTTTTTCTTTTGCTTTTACTGGGATAATGAGACCCTAATGATATACATTAACATGAATAGTTCAATATAAGTTTTACCTTAAACTGCTTATTTAAAAGATTGCCGCTGAGAAATTCAATATTTCTATATACAACAGTCGATTACAATATCTTACAGCCTAAAGAGGAATTTAGGTATATAGGTTTAACTGACATTCGTTGGAGGAATTTGTATCATAAGAGTATATCAACTGGATATGGTCCGATGTATGATGGGATGACGAATAAAGAAAATAATAATAAGAAGCCTAACTATCATTGCAAGGATGTTTGAATGTAGCAGTACGTGAATTAAACTTTATATACTTCAAACACATCAAGTTTGTTAATAGAACTACCTCCTTCTTAAAAATTTATAATTTTGTTGAGCTTTTGAAAATTGTAACTAAAAATATATACTCGACATAAGCCAAAGCAAACAAAGACCTCAATACATTTTAAACTAATAATTAAAAAGACGAGAAACAACAAATCCATATCTGGAACACTGAGTCCAGAAAATCCATGACTTTAAAGTTGGGCTAGTGTAAACTAATAACCATCTAAGAGCTTTCACCATCCAATTGTTCCACATTAGTTTGAAACCTTCTTTACACAGAATGCGTTAATATTCATTTACTTAACGATTCGATGTTAGTACCTTTTAAAAGTTTTTAATATTTTTTTGTCTTGGGGGTTTTTTTTCGATCACCAGTAGGTTTCATCAAAGTTCCAGGATCTTGGCAAAGAAATTGTTTCGGACCGCATATGACACATGAAAATTTAACTGATAGTTTTTGTAAAATATATACTACCTCTGAGTGAGTAACACTTCTAGTGCGGTAAAACTCCCAGAGGGTATCAATAACTCAGAAGGCAGTTTTTTTGTGCTGTCACAAAGTGTACCATGTGACAAAATTATCGGGCTACTTAATATTTAAAATTTATTACAAATTTAGGTTTGTTTCCTCATGCAAAGCATTCCTTGGCTGAATTTAGATTTATATAATTTTTAACTTTGGATTCGTCAATTTTCAAATGTTTGTATAATCTTTTTATCACTTTTTCGGCCACTAGTGTCACTGATGAGATTTGAATTGCCGATATCTGCACATACAACACATCAAAATTAAACAAGTATTTTTGTAAAATATATTTTTCCTTATAAAAAGCCACAGCGCATAAAGTGGTATGTAAATGTCGCAGATAATTTTGACTAATTTTACGAGTAAGTTAGTTAGAAAGAAGTTCCTGAACCTTTTCTACAACCCTGTTTTCCCTGTGAAAAAATTTAAATGATTGAATGATTTATGTTTGTACAGTTTTTCTTAGTTTTTAAATTGTGATTGAACAAAGGATTGTTTTTATAAATCAAACATCAATTTGAATTTAAATAAAAATTAAAGTAAAAATATATATACATAATCAGTTTTATGACAGTTAACACCTTCAGTAAGAAAAAGCATTAAATAATAATGATATGATTTAAAGATAAAATTTATTAGCTTCATTCATAAAATCATGAATATTGTTTAACTCTCAATATAAAAGCTGACTTTCAAGTTTATTTCAACTTTAAAGCAAACACAAAGCAAAGCGGCGTTTACAGACATCTTATTCCGTTATAAAATGTCGTTAATTTTGTGTATAACCTGATCTTTTAGCCGAAGGATAAATAACTTCCAAGATTTCAGTATCTGAATCCGTATAAAATAAGTCATAAAACTGAAAAGAAACCTAAGATGAATAAAATAAAAATTTCCTGGCGGCTAATTAATCTTAAACAATTCTGATATCGTTAAGTCAGAAAAAAGGTTTGAATGCCAATACTGAATACTGAATACTGAATGTTTTATACATGGTCACGTTAATAAGCAAAATATATAACACAAATACCAGTTAAATTTTGATGTACCAGATGTGCACATTTCGAAAATTCATTCCTAATCAGTGACACTAAGACCGAAAAGTTTGATAGTTAAAAAACATAAGCAAAAAAGTTGAAAATTAATGAATCTAAAGTTCCAAAATTATTTAAATCCAAATCCAGCTAAGGAATGATTTGCATGAGGGAACAAACCTTAGTTTTAGGTAAATTTCAAAATTTAGGACAGCTGAAAATTTTGCTAAATGGTACATTTTCTGACAGCACAAAGTACTGCCTACTGCGTTATGGATACCCCCGGGGAGTTTTACTCCACCAGCAGCGGTACCCGTTTTATAATAAAATATAAAAAATTGGTAGCTCAAAAATCATCATAAAATTGTTTAGTTGTTCAGAATTCCTTTCACTATTATTCCATAAGTGTACTTATGGAATTACAAAACATTTACAGTCTGTATTGGATAAGTAAAAAACGAAAGCGAATTTTTAGCATTACCAACGTAATTGAGCATAATATAAAAACCAGCAGTAGCAGTTTTATAGCAATTATCCACGTCAATTATCGGAAGTCAATTTTATCATTTTTCCATGTTCATAAAGAAAACAAATATGCACACTTTTAAGAAAATATTAAATGTGGAATAAAACGGTTATGACAATAATAAAATAAATTGTTCACATTAATGAAACATTTTTCATTAGAAACTTTTCAAGGTAACATAATCTACATTGGGTTGTGATTTAATTGCTTCCGATCAATCACATGATATCAAGGTAATATGTCTTAACCTTTTTTCTAATCTATAACAATGTTCTAGACTTTGTTATCATAATATAACATGCGCATAATAGAAAAACTGCGCTTTTTAATGACTTAGAGAAAATGACATATTCTCAAATTTCACCTCGGGAAGAAAAAACTAAAATATTGCTAATATGTTGTCGATATGTTTAAAACAATCTTGCCTGACTTTTTATGATAAAGTTGACATAATTTTGAAATTCATTTATTTAATTGATTACGACAGATTCTCCATATTCTACTTCATATTTGGACTTATACCTCAATTATCACACCCATGAAAGGTTACATTTGAAGCTGTACGACAAACGTGATGACTTCAATTTTTCTATTGTCATTTTCCGTTTCTTTGCAGTAATATCTCTGCTTCTCCTGCGTATGGTGAATATGTTTCACAGTTAATACGGTACGGTACAGCTTGTTCCCACAATGGGAACTTTCTGCAGCGAAGTAAATTACTTACCATTAAATTGTTGACACAATGATATTGCAAGCCTAGGCTGATCAGGGCCCTTAAAAAGTTTTATGGCCGTCATCACAATATTGTTGATAAGTATGTAGTCACTGTATCCCAACTTATACTGGTTATATTTGACTTACCATAGTTCTTTGTTCCTTTCATTCTCAAAATTGACTTGCACGTGACGGGTGTAGCTAGCTAGACAGGAGGTGCTTACCCTTCCGGAGCACCCGGCCTCACTTCCTTGATGGAAGTTCACGTGTATAATTAAATTTGCCAGTTTCAAAGTTTTAACTTTGTTTTTAGAGATTGTGATTTGGACATCTAATG
The DNA here is from genome assembly GCA_029721355.1 of Tegillarca granosa. Lineage (NCBI taxonomy): Eukaryota > Metazoa > Mollusca > Bivalvia > Arcoida > Arcidae > Tegillarca > Tegillarca granosa. Next base: position 1,509,036 of record CM056609.1, read on the forward strand.
GTATGTTTGTGTTTTATTATTAATATGTATTAAAATAATTCATTAAATTGAATTCTTACATAAATACAAAAAAGTCCAATTATTTAAAGATTACCCAAGTGACCTGTTTAGCAGTTGGCCAAAAGCAACAACATACCAGTCCCCGTTTAAATCACAAGCCCAGTATTTTGTGTTTGATGAACTTTTAATAAGAAAAGAGCGCGGGTCATTGAAGGGTAAGCACCATCTGCCTAGCTAGCTAAATATGCCATCAAAACAGCCAACGCAACAAAGAACGCTAAACAATGGTTTATTTGCAGCTATAAAAAATATGTATTCGATAGAATGCAAAGAACACTTTCTGATTCACTATTTTTTAAAATTATCAAGCTTCAAACAATGAGACTTTACGTCATTTGTTGTTATCAGAAGTTCTGTAGTGAACTAAATAACAAAACTACCGTATAATTCTATTTCGCCATATTAGCAAATATATAACAGAAATACCTGTTACATTTTCATGTGCAATATGTGCACATTCCGGAAAATCATTCCTCATCGGTGACAATAGGGGTCGAAAAGATTGATAGATAAAAAACATAAGATAACAGTTGAAAATTGATGAATCATAAGTTCCAAAATTATATGAATCCAAATTCAGCTAAGGAATGCTTTGCATGAGGGAACAAACCTTATTTTTTAATCAATTTCAGCGATTAAGACTACTGGTACATTTTCTGACAGTACAAAGTACTGCCTACTGAGTTATGGATACACTCTGGGAGTTTTACTCCACCAAAAGCGGTACCCGCTTAAGGGTAGTAAATAATAAAAATATCGTTAAATTTCATTGTGTCATATGTGCAAAATATGAACTAAATATTTAATACTCATGACTGACTTTTTCATTTTCAATTACCAGGTAATATTGTCTGCTAGCTTTACAACATAAGGTAATAGACTGCGGTTCTAACAAGAGCAATCTTACCTACAGGTAAATGGACTGTTCCAAAATTTTCTACCCTAACCCGCATAATTACAGCGATATATTCCCGGATGAGTTTTACCATATTAAATCCCCGTAAGAATTTTAAAACGCTCTGCATTTTATACTCCATTGTGATAGCATGTATTTTGGTGCGAGTTAATTACTAAAAATGCATACGTCATAGCGATAAAACTCTTCTAAAACCTTAAAGAACGAGTGCTCCGGCAGACGTGAATCAGACAGTAGTTAAAAACACGCTACCAAGTTCAATTGCGATACATTTACTGACAACTAGTATGATCTCATTTTAAATGTTTTAAGGTGATATGTTTTATCTTGTATAAAGTACTTGGGCATAACCTGTTCAAAATATTTGTTTTCAACTTGAATACATGTACTTATGCATGGTTTGAAATACATGCTTGATACCTTAAACACCTAATTGCAAAATAAAATAAACAAACCAGTCCTTGTCCAAACCACAATCCGAAAAAACAAAGTGAAAACTTTAAAAGCAGGCAAAATTACTAAATACACGTGAACTTCCATCAAGGAAGTGAGGCCGGGTGCTCCGGAAAGGTAAGCACCTCCTGTTTAGCTAGCTACACCCGTAACGTGCAAGTCAATTTTGAGAATGAAAGGAACAAAGAACTATGGAAAATCAAATATATCCAGTATAAGTTTAGATACGGTGACTACATACTTATCAACAATATTGTGAGGAGGTGACTGGTCATAAAACTTTTTAAGGGCCTTGATTAGCCTAGGCTTGCAATATTCTTGCGTCCACAATTTTATTGTAAGCAGTTTGCTTCGTTGTAGAAAGTCCCCATAGTGGGAACAAGCTCTACAATAACGTATTAACTGTGAAACATATACAGCATACGCTAGAGAAGCAGAAATACTACTGCAAAGAAACGGAAAGCTTATAAAAAAAACAAATACCAGTTAAATTTTGATGTGCCAGATGTGCACATTTCGGAAATTAATTCCTCATCAGTGACACTAAGACCGAAAAGTTTGATACATAAAAAATATATAAGCCAAACAGTTGAAATTAATGAATCTAAAGTTTTAAAATTATATAAATCCAAATCCAGCAAAGGAATGCTTTGCATGAGGGAACAAACCTTAGTTGTAAATAAATCTCAAATTTTAGACGACTGAAAATTTTGCTAAATGGTAAACGAGAATAAATCTTAAACCTTTTTATACTTTTAATATGCGTAAAGTAAGCATCCCTAGTCTATTCTTTGCATTTAGTTCACTTTCCATACAAGGTTTATTATATACATGTTACAGAATCTTTTAAAATAATTTTAGTCGATTCGAGCCTGTTGTAAGTTTTACAAATATATCCAGTAATGTAAGGAGCAAATATGGGCAATATTCAGGGAAATCAATTTTATGTTGTAGTAATTTTATACATGGTAAAAAACCGATTTTTTTTTAAAAATAAAAGTAATTGTTTAGCAGACAGATCAAGGACACGTAATCGAAAGTACATTATTTGGTATTATTGCTAGTAATCTATTATGGTTACTTTAGTGCACGTTTTAAATAATGCAAAACTGTGTGTCAAATACATGTACATTTGAAACGGAATAGAAACTTGTATCAATAACAAACGCATTTTTATAAAAGCTGCAATAAAATAAATGGAAAAATAAATAAAAAAGAAACAGAAGCAACGAAAAAATAAACAAATGATTACATCAATCAATCAATCAGATAGTTGATCTATCAATCAACATAAAATCTTATTTCTTGTTGTTATACATTTATATTTAAGTCAAATTTAAAAAGTGATTGTTGAGTATTGAATTAATAACGTTTTCTTTGTTTTGGTGCAAGAAACAATCTATTTTTGGAAGACGTCTCTTATCTAAGAGGTGCAAACAAATTTTACTTTTAAACAGCGAACAAAATATTTTGATTTCCCTTATGTTTGATATATCATCGTGTTAGGTCTCCTGCAATTCCTCTCATCATTTCAAGATACAACTGTTTAGTTGAAGAATGGTGTTTTTGTTGAAGGCATTTTCTGTACAATCAATCTATTTTAATCAATTAACATGCCTTTAGTACAAGAAAGAAAAAGACGCAAATTGTGCAATTTATCACTTTCAAATTTAAATGAAACCTAATGGTTTAACCAGATCTAAAACTAAAATCGTTTAGCTCTGATGTCTGCGTGACAGGATAATTATTTAAGATTCAAAATAGTTTTATCATCAAAAAGAAAAGTGATTTCCCAAAGGAATCTAATATGCAAGTATATTGCAGTATTTACAGGAAAACATGTATAAGATTATTATTATTTCTAATCATTTTTCCTTTTTCTTTTATGTATATATGAGTTTTATGAACATTTGTATTAGTTATGCAGTTGGCAGGAAAATAAGTTCTTGTTTTTTGTTAATTTGTTTTTATTTTTATTTTTTGTTTGTGTGATAATACCATCTTTAATAAACAGTTGTTTAATTGTTAAACATATTTTGTTGCCAATTACAAATATTTTGATATTTTGTGTAAAGGTGAAATGAATGTTTTTGCCGATTTCAATTAGATGATTTATGAAGTAAGTATTCTAGAATTTTCACATGTGATGCACCTTTATCAAATACTGAGTTGTAATACATGAGATACATAAAACACAAACATACCAGTCCTTGTCCAAATCGCAATCCTAAAAACAAAGATAAAACCTTGAAAGCTGGCAAATTAAGTAATACACGTGAACTTCCATCACTAAAGTTTTTACTTTGCTTTTTAGGATTGTGATTTGGATTTTTATTTATATTCATTAATGAATAATACTAAACTGAAAATAACATTAGTTTTTAATTATTGCTCATTAGCTTTATTAATCATATATCAATGCGAGGGTTGCTGGTCTATTGGTTAGTACAAAAAATGTTTATATGATTTTTTTTTAAAATTGTTTATTAGATGTGCACATATGGAACATCAAAATTCAGCAGGTATTTGTTATATATTTACCACTTGTTCTTATAGTATATAAAGTAATATATCTTAACCATTTAATTCAGTCCCTGTCCAAAGACGAGATTGTTTGGTAATTATTTCCAATTAAAAAATTACCTGTCCATGTCCGAATCAAAATCCCCAAAAAAAAGTAAAAACTATACACCTCACGTTAACTTCTATCAAAAAATTAAGACAGGGTGTTCAGGAAGAATAAGCACCTCATGTCTAGCTAGCTACACGTGCAAAATCGAATTTGAGGATATAGGAACATTGAACCATGGAAAGTCAAATATATTCAGTATAAGTTGATACAGTGCCTTTATATTTATGAACGATTTATATTTATTTATTTAATAACAATATGTTTTTTTATTGTTTGTCTTGTCTTAAAATGTATTATTTATAGCTGAACAGTTGTAAGATTAATATAGTTAAACATATAATTGTTATGTCTATATTATTATCAAGCCACTCTTTTTAGTCTAGATTTGGTAAAAGTCCGTCGACTTTTTACATTTTATAAAAGACTCAGTGTTTTTTATAGTACCTTGTTATTGTCAGTGAGTTGGTTGTTATTAATAAGTGTTTTCTCAGTTTTATTATAGTAAGTAAAATGAGAGAAAGTCAATGAGAGTAGGCTGGCCAATTAATTCGTTTGATTAGATTCTTTCAAAAGTCTATAAAAGGTTTTTTTTAAGTAATTGCAGAATTTTGTAAAATTTTATAGGTATCTCATCTTACCCAGATGATTAATTATTTTCATTGATTTCAAAGCTTCTTGATACACTTTTTTAGAAAATATATCACGTGATTCTTTTATTCCTCATGTCAGCATGTAGTAAAAACTGTCAATATCTTTTCATTAATCATAAACAGCTTCATTACATAAAATCGTGTCATATTTTTTTCGTTTTAGAAGCATAGTAAATCTCAACATAAAAAGATTAACAAACAAGTAACAAAATCTACAATTAATAACTAGTTTTATTGATCGAAGATAAGATATAGAAGCTTGGTGCTCTTACCTGAACACATAATCCAAGTTTGGTTGGTTGTATATTGTTTTGAGTCTCTGTGAATACTTTTTAAGCCTAAACATTCCGTTAAAGCAACACGAATTAATTATAGTGACCAACAATTTTAAAGAAACAATGCAAAAAAGCAACAAACAAACAAACAAAAAAAAAAGAAAGAGAGAGAGAGAGAGAGAGAGAGAGAGAGAGAGAGAGAATCAAAATAAAAAAAGTTGCTTTTAAAACTTTATAATCAGCTAGCTATACGAAAGTTAATTATACTTGACAATTGTAAATTTCATTTTTTACAAGGTTGATTTCTTTTTCCACTTTTGCCCAAGTCTCCACCAAAAAGCAATCAATAAAAATTCTATGAATATAAAAAGTTTGATAATTTTCATAGAAATGGTATCACTACGCACTGGTCTTTATATCATATGGTTTATCGGGTTTGTATTTTATCGCATAGTAAAGACTTAAACCGAGAATATTAAAAAGACCAATAACAGTTAAAATGGTTAAAGTTACGCAATCATTTGAATGGAACAAGTCAAGCATGCTTCTCAAATTACACAGTGACTGGTTCATAATAAAGATCTCAAATAACATCAGAGATGGTAAACGTGTTGTTACAACTGATTAGTTGTCGTTCTAGTCAATCAAACGCTTTAAAATTCATTAAATATTTAATGAGGTAAGCTGGCCTATTCTGGTCGATAAGGTTTAAAAAGAGGCAGATTAACAAATATAGTGTTTAGTTTTGTTAGAGAGCCCAATATAAAAATAGAAATAGTAAGTATAGTAAATATTTTTTTAAGGATACATTTAAGGGATTCGTTTTGTTTATATTGTTTTATGTTACACAAGAGCTATCAGCTACTTTTCCTTTAAAATAAAATGCAATTATTAAGTTACAAGCATCTTTAAAAACAACTTTAAATAATGATATATATTCATTTTTGGTTTTACTATGTTTCTTAAGCGTTTAGAATTTTTGAAAATATCATTATAAAAAGAAAGTAACTGAAAATTTGTACTTGGCAACAGCTAACATCTCTAAGAATATGAAGCAACACATGTTATAAAGCAAAGATAGAAGGCAATATATGAATGTTAAATTTACAGGTTTCCTAAACCTTTATCGAAACAAATTCTTTATTTAATAGCATTTATCAAGTTTTTGTGCACGGATACTTAGCAAAAATGGTACAAATCAATACGGATATACCGAGAAGCAATTGCTGATGGATTTTGCACAAAATCCTACAGATAAGTATTGTGTTTTGTAGTCATTGTAAATCTTCAAACAATTGCTGGTTATTGGTGCGTTTCAACACTTTCTCGCCTCAATCAAAAATTGAATATAAAGCAATTGTATACCACTCCCTCAAGATTATTGTTTCTAAAAATCGATGTTTCTATGATTATATATAAGAAAAAAGCATAAATAACGTATATTATTTATTGATAAAATAAAATTGAAAAGCATTCAGGGTTTTTTTTTTTTTTTTTTTTTGCCTAGAGAAAAAAATAACCTGGTGTGAAATTGTAATGATTTTCGTACAAATAAAAATATATCGTTTTATAGATAAAAAAACTAAATTAAATACACAAAATTTGGTAATATAGAATACACTGTTACAATTTGGTAATCAAACAACGAAATACTGAAATACTGATACGAATAACGTTCCCTGCAAATACTCAACCGCTATTATCTATATAACAGATTTGTGCTCTATAGTTTTTATCCAATCCAATCGTATATACTAGAAGTAGTGAATTCCCTCCTGTATAATCCTTAGGATAGTGTTTTATCACCTTATTGACAAATTGTGTTTTATGTTTAGACGCACGAATAATTGACCAAATAATTGCTTGCAGGTCGTTGCGTAAAATTGGATCTTACTTGTTTTATTGATAAATAAATGGATTCAACTGTCAACTTGATGTCCTTTAACTTCTTATAATGTCAGCTTATCTTCTCAGATGTCAGACTTATATGCGTCTGATGTTGCAAAAAATGAAAAAGATAAATAATTACATTATTTTAGAAAACCGATTGCTATAAATTGTAAACCACATACCATTCACTGAAAAATTTGACATCAATAAATGTAAGTGTTCGAGACAATGTTTAATATCATTTGTTTGTAACAAGAGTATCTCATCAGAGAGTAAAGTTTTGTAATACACCAACATATGGTGTAAAATTACTGTGTATTATATACACAGCCATTTATTTTTTTTTTCACAACTTGCATTTATATAATATCTATTTATGCGTTATCCACCAGCTGCAGGTTACAGACTTTTATTGCGTACTAAATCATCTTCAAAGGTTTCAGTCGGTTTATTAAAATGTGTTGTTAAAAATGTTATATACTCAACTTTTTGTATTAACTAATATAATTCTGGTTAAACCACCGTGCAAGGAAATATCAGGAGTTTAAAACTTGAGGCGAGGAACACCTTGTGTCATATTAGGAACTTCCTTATGACTTGCTAGTTGAACATCTAAATTAAAACCGGAAATGTCAAAGGTTTTAGTGGTTTTTTCTTGTCTATTTATGGTAAACTTATCTTTTAAAAACTTTTTTTTTTTTTAAAAAAAGACCTTTTTTAAATTTGGAAGGTTGTAACAGAAATACAATGCTTAATGGAATATTTACATAATGTAAATATTATAAGTTGTATTTATATGTACATACAACATGTATCATATGTGCACATTTCAGAAATTCATTTCTTATCAGTGACACAAGGGGCCGAAAAAATTGATAGATAAAAAGGGTATTCCTCACAGTGACACTAAAGGCCGAAAACTTGATAGATAAAAAGACAACCAAAACATTTGAAAATTACTTAATCCACAATTATAAAACAAATACCTGGGCTAACAATCGTTGAGATAAAATTATGAACAAATGTATGCTTTTTATCTTAATATTAGTGATAACTGTGAAATAAAATAATGCACATTTGTTTTCATACATTCCTTTTTGTTCGTTTAATGTATGTTTTCTATGTGTTACATTTTTTGTGGCAAGCAACATTAATACATTGAACAAATAGTACATATACAAATATGAAAAATGATAAACAAAGCACGAGACAACGAAATAGTTTTCATGCTAAAACACACTATTGTAATGACCCAGATAGAACTTTCGTAATGGTATGCTGTTGATATCAATTTTTCAAATAATAAATGGAGTGGAGTGGAGTGAATTGGAGTAAAGGTGTTTTACGCCCTAGTCAAGAATCTTTCACTAATTTCGAGGCGGTCAGTTCTTGGATGGTGGAGGAAACCGGAGTGCCCGGAGAAAACCACCGACTTTCGGCAAGAAATAATGAATGGTTAAGATTCTATAAAAATCACAGATGTCACAAGGATATTGCAAGCCTAGGCTAATCAGAGCCCTTAAAAAGTTTTATGGCCGTCATCACAATATTGTTGATAAGTAAGTAGTCACTGTATCCCAACTTATACTGGATATATTTGAATTACCATAGTTATTTGTTCTTTTCATTCTCAAAATTGACTTGCACGTGACGAGTGTAGCTAGCTAGACAGGAAGTGCTTACCCTTCCGGAGCACCCGGCCTCACTTCCTTGATGGAAGTTCGCGTGTATAACATATTTTGCCAGTTTGCTTTTTACTTTGTTTTTGGGATTGTGATATGGTATGTTTGTTTTATTTATGTCCTGTATATCTTATCTTGAATAAAATGGTTGTTGAGTGGTCCTGAAGTGGGAGCTTACAGATTACATTGCTTGTCGCCGCTTAACACCAAACCCAGTCAAGCAGACCTTATTTCGAGGAGGTTTGACAAAAAAGCTTGTCAAAAAGTTGGTGGTTTTCTCCCGGCACTCAGGTTTTTCCATAAAAACAAAATACCTCTTAAGAAAAGTATAATGATATCACCGTTACTTTATTTATTTGTAATATAAATTTTATATAGTTAAATAATTTTGATAAAAATCAATCATATTGATTAGGCAAAAAATAAAATCCATTATTTAGACGATCTACTTTTTTGTTCTCTAATATAATAGTCACCCCAGTATTATGTTCTTGTGCCATTTTTATTGCAATGTATTGTGTCACAATAACATTTGCTTTTCTTTCATTTTGATGTAGACTTCGTTTCAAGCTAACTATGAAGCATAAACCGTTTTATTACATTGTTGATACTGTAACGCTTTTGTTATTCGTGTAACTATTCGCTAAAGAACATATATCATTGATTAAAATAATTAATGTCAAAGAGAAAGGGAAATAATATACAAAGTTAATAATTACTCCAGACGATACAGCTGGTGTAGAATTATAAAAACATTGTAATGGCCATTGTGTCCTATTCATGTATGTAATTCATTGAAAGATTAAACGAAAAAGTACATTTATTTTTATTAACTTCTGGTTGTAAAACCGCGATATGATAAAACAAAATTATCGCTTACATGTTGATTGAATGAGAAAACCTACTTATTAAATAGAGAATATTCAGGTCAATATCCATCATCACAATAACTAAAATCGATTGACCCATTTACTTGTTGAAATTTCAAAGTAGCAATTTCTATTTGCTTTAGTTTTTTTCAAACAAGTTTAATGAATAGTTAGAATGAGTTGTCCTAAAATTTGTTTTATTTGTGAATTGTCTTGCTTGCTTGTTTGATCCTTGATTTGCATCATTTTGTGTTTTTGATTGCGTTGGCTGTTGCAAAATGCATAGTTTTGGTCGTACATCTATTTGTTTATAACAAAGAACTCGCTTCTCTTGAACAGTATATTCACTAATTTCATTTAAAATACTGTCAACTTTGTATTTTTCATTCGATTGTCTCTTACCATAAGTGAATGAAAAAAAAAATGTATATAATAATAAATTTTAATAAGTAAAATAAATAAGTTAAAAAAAGTAATTAATTTTAATATTTTATCTACTTCATTACAAATGATGTCAAATGATATGATATGATACTAAATGAACAATATGTAATTAACAATAAGCAGATACACGTGCGGGATTTGGTGCTTTGGGCACATTTTAGAAGTAAACTCATTGGTTCGTAAAGTAAAGGAAGGTCGTGGGTTCGAACCCTGGCCGGGTCTGACCCAAGACTTGAAAGTGGGTAGTGACTGTTCTTTCGCCTAGCACTCGGCATTACAAAATGAAAGTCACGGTTCTTTCGGATGGGAACTTAAAATAAACGAGGTCCCGTGTCATGGCAGGCATGGCACAATAAAGAACCCTGCTGTATAATGCCATCAGCGCAAAGCACAGGCAAAATTTCTGCACTTTCGCCTATAGCTGGCGACGTCTCGATATAAGTGAAATATTCTTGACTGGGACGTTAAACACCATTACTCAACTCACTCACTCGTAAAGTAAATATTGTTTTACGTTGCGTAAATAATATTCAGCTTTTCATAAGTTTTCTGATCGCCTTCAATGTCCTTAATCAACATCGCAGACAGCAGTGTAAGTTAAATCGTCTTCAATGTCCTGAATAAACATCGCAGACAGCAGTGTTAGTTATTTCGCCTTCAATGTCCTTAATAAACATCGCAGACAGCAGTGTTAGTTATTTCGCCTTCAATGTCCTTAATAAACATTGCAGACAGCAGTGTTAGTTATTTCGCCTTCAATGTCCTTAACAAACATCGCAGACAGCAGTTTTAGTTATTTCGCCTTCAATGTCCTTAATAAACATTGCAGACAGCAGTGTTAGTTATTTCGCCTTCAATGTCCTTAACAAACATCGCAGACAGCAGAATTTGTTAAATCGCCTTCAATTTCCTTAATAAACACAGTAGACTGCCAAGTTCATTATACTGTACTAGGCTAAGCAGTAAAAATCAACGACAAAGTAAACATCTTTCTAACTTGGGGTTACCTGAGGTTGAACGAAAAGCGATGAACTTTTTTAAGGCTAAAAGCTATACCATTTTACCACCATTGTCCCTGATAAATACTAGAAATATAGCAAAACTGAACCCAATCTGACTTGCCGTCTCAACACTTTGAGAACTTCTGTTAAAAATCTTTATAAAGAATTGCTTTTGTTGTTGAAAACTCTTTCTTATAATCTTAAATAAAACTAAAAAAATGACATTTAGGAAAAAAACATCAATTAATTTTTAAAAATGATACAATAACAAACCCTAAATAACGTGATGATTTTTTTCGATTTTATTTTGTGACTTTTAAAGTTTTGCCCTCATTGTCATAATAGATTTTTTAATTTAAGGTGACATCCCGCATTGTAAAGTCAAATAAATATGTTTCAATATTGCTTGAATTTCAATGTATTTTGTTCATATATAGGGCAATGTAAATATATAACAAATACCTGCTAAATTTTGATGTGCCAGATGTGCACATTTCGGAAAATCCTTCCTCATCAGTGACACTAGGAGCCGAAAAGTTTGAAAGATTAAAAAACATACGCCAAACAGTTGAACATTAATTAATCTAAAGTTCCAAAAATATGTGAATCCAAATCCAGCTGAGGAATGTTTTGCATGAGGGAACAGACCTTAGTTTTAAATAAATTTCAAAAATTTTACTTTGTTTTATTTTCTGTTGAAATGATGGGAATATTAACATGATAAGTTCAACTTAGGTGTTTAACTGATATTTTCTGTTGTAATGTTGAGAACATCAACTTGTTAAGTTCAACTGGGGTGTTCAACTGATATTGTCTGTTGAAATGTTGACAACATCAGCTTGTTAAGTTCAACTGGTATGTTCAACTGATATTCTTGTTGAAATATTGAGAATATCAACTTGTTAAGTTCAACTGGGTGTGTTACTGATATTGTCTGTTGAAATGATGAGAGTATCAACTTGTTACGTTCAACTTGGTGTCTCACCGCTTAATGTTTCTACACGAACGATATTTAAATTGAAATTGCAACATTTGAAAGAGATGCTGCTTTGCCTAAATTGTGTTTAACGATTACAATAGCAAAAATGTTCCTCACACAAAAAAGCGTTCAATTAGACTAGCATTTTATGAAAACACGACAAGCCTTTTTCTTTGACGGCATAAAAAAAAGATATTTGGTAAATACAGTATAGATGGCAAATCAAGCAACACTGTATTTAAATTCCAACAATACTAGCACAATGAGTATAGCTTATTTGGTAATATATAGGCTATTAAACATTAAACCTGTTCTGATTACAAATCTGAAATCGGTAATCACATTGGATTTGTTGCACATACCTGTATACTGTGAAATCATCAATTTTCGTGGTGGCCCAATTTTCGTTGTTTTTGTGGACACCTCTACCCACGAATTTACATGTCAATGAAATAGTTTAGTATATGTTTATAACAACTTACCTTTTTGACGACATGAGGGAAATAAGTAGAGTAATCTGGTAACACTGAACACATAAGACAATGTTTTTATAACATATGGTTCACTTTATTAACTACGGTCATAACTACAAATTCATCCCCCACGAAATGATTTTTTTTTTCTTAGAACCACAAAAATTGAACATCACGAAAATTGATGATTTCACAGTAATTAAATTTATTACGTAATTTGGTTTTGGATAATAAACAATAAAGTCGTATCATAAATTTTGTTTAAGGATATATTCTTCAAATGAGGGAAGAAACGGAACATAATTGGATTTTGCTCACATTAAGTTGACTTTGGTTGTTATATGGCGCCATTTAATCGAAATTTCGACTTAATATAAACAATTTAATGATTCTTAAAGTCGCCGATATTTTGTCAAGAATTGTTTTTGAACAAGACTAAAACAATGAAATAAAAACAAAACATCAAGTCGTCTTTGTTATTTAAAATATAAAACAACGAGATTTCAAAAGCATTATATCTAAACTGAAATTTACATTTTAAAAAGTTAAAAAAGTGTAATTTCCAATTAAATAACAATAGTTGTCGTTAATGTAAACCAGTAGTTAGCTTTCGATTTCAATCAAACACAAATAAACCGGTGCTGGGAATTATTACAACCCAAAGAGCAAAGAAAAAACGATAAATACTGAAAAATTAAATTTATAACTGCTCTTTGTCTTTCTTTATAAATCTTCCTCGTAAAGTTCCTAAATGACGTCAAAACCTGACTGAACGAACAGATGGTTGCAATGAAGCAACATTCTACGGAAGTATGTATTAGTAATGATTGTGTCTATAACTTGATGTGAACCTATATTATGACTTTTTCTTAATCATAGGAAGTATAATTGTCGTTTCGTTTTCTTGTTAACAATTGGTAAGAGAGCAAGTTCATGTTTTTTCTGTTGCGTTTGTCTTGTTTTTCCCATTTATTGTATTATTTGAACATTCCATAATCATTAACGTATCTTGTCTGTAATGACCATATTTATTACAATTTTCTGTGGCCTAATCTTTGTAATATAACTTGTTTTTTATATATTTCTTTTCTTTCAAATAGGAATGGTCACTTGTAAACAATCTATAGTAATTTACTGGTGAGTGATAGATAGGGAATTAGAATGTAATTCTAGATGTTTGTTATACATAACAATAATTGTGTTGTCTATTGTTTTGGCACATCATCTGTTTTCTAGAAAAACATTTAAAAACCGATTGGTCACTTTTTCTGTACTTCAACTACTTATCCAATGATAAATCATGTCTAGGTTGTAAAATTATTGTAATTTTGGTTACTTTGGTACATGTTATGTGTCATTATTGTAATATTTTCGTATTTTCTGGACTTTGTGTTCATTAATACAACAAGTTTATTGAACTCAGTAATGAATTATAGAAATAATAATAACAAAAATGATAAATGATGAATGAGGTATACTTACCAAGTGATAAATGAGATATATAGACTTATATGATACGGTGATCAACTATGTATAGGGATTTATAATCAAGGGGTGATAATATAAAAATAAAACAAACATACTAGTCCTTGTTCAAACCACAATCCAAAAAACAAAGTAAAAACTTTGAAAGCCGGCAAAATTAGTTATACACGTGAACTTCCATCACGTTCAATTCTATTTTGAAAATGAAAGGAACAAAGAACTATGGTAAGTCAAATATATCCAGTAAAAGTTTAGATACAGTGACTACATACTCATCAACAATATTGTAATGACGGCCATAAAACTTTTAAAGGGCCCTGATTAGCCTAGGCTTGCAATATTCTTGCGTCAACAATTTAATTGTAAGCAATTTGCTTCGTTGTAGCGTTAGACTGATGAATACCTTGTTATTTATATTTGACGAATGATTAATAATAATAATAATAATAATAATAATAATAATAATAATAATAGATAATAATAATAATAATAATAATAATAATAATAATAATAATAATAATAATAATAATAATAATAAGTACTACATGTAAAAAAAAACATTTAAAAGTCACTATAGTATACTCACTCTAAAAATATAAATACATCTGGCCACGATTGGCCTATGAGACAATACGCTTATATCAAAGAAAAATAAAAAAAGCTGAAGGTGTGCTGATCCGTAAAAAAAACTTAAAACAAATTTAAAATACCGCGCACAATAATTAATGATATATATATATATATATAGTTATAAGTGATGACTGATGAATAGGAAATAAAAAATAGTTAAAACCACATGATGAATGCTAAATAGGGAGATATTAACGAAGTGATGAATAATGGATGGGAAGTTATATTTACCAAGAAATGAAAACTGAATCGGAATTAATAATAAACAACTGATGAATGACGAAAAGAAAATTATATAAACCACGTGATGAATGCTGAATAAGGCGTTACTAATGAAGTGATGAATTATAAATATTAAGGAGTTATTTTTTCAAAGTTTCTTCGGACAAAAACTCTAGTAACCGTCCTTAATCTGGATTGTTTTAAAACCATACTCATTAGTGTGTGTGTGTGTGTGTGTGTGTGTGTGTGTGTGTGTTGTTTTGTCTTGGTTGGTAAATTTTTTCAATAACCTTCACAGTTTTTTTTTTTTTTTTTTTTTTTGCTGAGTTGTTATATACTTCACTTACACATATTTTTCTACTATTTAACTTTAGAAGGTTTGATTTTAATACCTCATAGCATACAGTTCTTTTTCTTTTCTGAATAAAATTCATTCTGAATTGTATACATTTTCTAGTAGAAAAAAGGCAGGTAATTTGCAACATGTTCTTAAAAACTGCCACAACAACCAACACAACCAAAAACACGCGACAATACAAGTTAATGGGAATACAACCAATGAAAGCAATACAAAGAAGGACAAAAACACAATTGAAACCGCTGATTATAAAATCCTTGATTTAGAAGACCCTAGAGAAAATGGCCAGGTGGTCATTTATAATAATGTGCTGTTAAAGTGATAAACATTTTAAGTGAGTAAACTTATCTATCATTTGGTAGCCACATGTGCGTAAAAAATATACTAAAAATTGATGCACTGACAGATTTAAAATAGTTAGTCTTTGTACGTTATAAACATCATTTTTCACATAAAGATCGTGAAAACATGAAAGTGCCTATAAATACATAACGTTTTATTTAAAATTTGACCGTGTTTGAACTTTTTAGTATATATATATTGCCATGTCCATTGTAGCGATTCACAATGACATTTCTTCTAGGCTGGTAAATTTGACCTTTCATGATAGGAACTAATTGTTTTATTCTTTTTCAAAATAAAAACGACACTTGTATATATTCTGATATATGACATGAAGAGAACAAGAATCGATGTGATAAGTAATTTTGATGTCCAATGTCACGGTTCATTATGGCAATACTCATCCATTAAATGGATGAACTCTGTATTACAACGGCTAACTTTACTTCTATCAATATAAAATTAAGAAGGGTCATTACTTGTAACAATTGATCAGTATATGTATTGATGGTGTAAAGTGGATCAGAATTTCTGTAATTGTATATTTCTGTTCTTTATGCTTGTAGATTTACAATTTATATTAAGGCAAGTCT
The DNA here is from genome assembly GCA_029721355.1 of Tegillarca granosa. Lineage (NCBI taxonomy): Eukaryota > Metazoa > Mollusca > Bivalvia > Arcoida > Arcidae > Tegillarca > Tegillarca granosa. The sequence continues at coordinate 1,524,990 of CM056609.1, forward strand.
TGGATGTGTGATTATGGTTGGATAAATAGCGTACTAGTTACAGGTAAGATTATTATTATTATTATTATTTTTATTATCAAAAATAATTATTTTAACTAGTCAGTTTTCAACGTTTTAACTTTCCTTTAGGATTGTGATTTTACAATGGACCGGGAAAAAAAAATTATTGTAGAAAATTGTAGCCAATGTTGGAGAGATAATTAAGATTATTAAAGCTATCTTCCCTGTCCAAAAACTACTGTCAATCCGTCATAACAATTTATTTTAATACCGTCTTTCTATTTTATTGCTCAGTTGGTAGAGTGCTCGCTCCGTAAGTGGGTTCGAACCTCAACAGGGTCTGAATCAAGACTTGAAAGTGAGTAGTGGCTGTTCATTACGAAATGAAAGTCACGGTTCTTTCGGAAGGAAATTAAAATAAACGAGGTCCCGTGTCACAGCGTGGCACGATAAAGAACCCTGTTGTATAATGCCATCAGCGCAACGCACAGGCAAAATTTCTGCACTTTCGTTTATAGCTGGCGACGTCTCGATATAAGTGAAATATTCTTGACTTCGATGTTTAACACCGTTACTCAATTCAATTCAATTGCATGCAATCTTTTTTAACAAATAAGTAGGGATTGTTCATTTAAAATTGTTTTTAAAGGAACGGAATATTCGGAATGTGTGTGTGTGTGTGTGTGTGCCGTGTGTGTGTGTGTGAGAGAGAGAGAGAGAGAGAGAGAGAGAGAGAGAGAGAGAGAGAGAGAGAGCTGTAAATAGAAAGATCCTACATAGTTCAACAACCAAAGCGATTGGCAATGACGCAGGTGCCCGTTATAAGTCGGTAAATGTTGTTCCTTTTAAAATTCAAGCCAAACAATTGACTATAATTGGTATTACGTTAATGTCCGTCTAAACTATGTTAATGATTACCTTATGATAGTGCTAAAGATTAATTATTTATTAATAATTAAAAACTTCACGTTGTTACACTGATTTAGAGCAATTCCATTGTTCGTTTTCCTGTCAAATGACGTTGATATTTTCCATTCACAACGTTTTCTACCGGAACTACTTTCGACCAGTTTCGGTGATTACCCATCTTTCAGTTCTATTAATAGAAGTTATTTTTAAATTGTAAACAAATGGGATTGTCTTCGAGATCGGCATATTCCACCTAGAAACATAAAAATACTTCAATTTTTTAGATTAAAATTTTGCAAAAAAGTATTCGACTTGACATGTTCTGATATTTGTTCACCGAAATATTCAAGACTATTAAATATTTATTTATAAAATATTTTTATCTCTTTGTAATGCAGTCACGGAGAATCCCTTTTGTACACCCTTAAAAATCCAAAGACAAAATAAATTTGTTACACACCTCAACCAATTTCTAAACGCGTGTTTTCCGAATTCATGCAAAAAATATCAGAAATTTATATTTGAAGTCAGGTATGCACTGCACATCGTCCGAGAGCCACAGTCATATCTATGCCGAGTGATGCTGAATTTCCGTTACGCCACATCATGCTTATGTCAGGCCACAGAAACGAGGCCTCAGTTTACAGTTATAGTAGGGACTGCTCTGTTCACAGAAGAAACATATCAGATATACCTTCTCGGGAAACGTCCAGTCTAATGCACCCCCTACCACTTGTTTTACCTCCACATGTCTCTGATCAGCCATTATCCAGCTACCACTGGTGTCATATAAAAACGAAATCCCTTTGTCTCACTCCCAGCCCATAGTTGGCAAAAAAATCGGTTTCAACCAAGAAAACATTAATTCCATTTCATTAGTTGGTTCCAAGTTTTTTAAACACTGTTCATTCAGTTTTCTTTTGTTATGTTAACAACCTGTAAGTTGACACGCGTGTCCTACAAACGTATGATAGTCGTACGTTGTTGTTGGTACATAATATTGTACCCTTTTTGTCAAAGGATTAAATTGTAATATCATTTATATGTTGACTGAAATTAACAAGAAAATTAATAAAAAGATATCAATTTAAAACCTTTTTAGTTTTTTACAAGACATTTTATCGTCTTTTAAAGGCGACATTTAATGTATTATTACGCCGCGACGTTGTAACATCGATTTTCGGAAAATCAGTTCAGAAATGTAGGTCAGCTTAAAAAACTGTTAAATTTCGGGTTTGTAATTATAAGAATTGAATTTCACTTTTTACGTTGTTATCGGGGTGTAACAACGTGAAAATTATTACAAATTATGCGTAAAACCGCTTCGCTACGCTACGCAGTTTTACACAATTTGTAATAATTTTCACGTTGTTACACCCCGATAACAAGGTAAAAAGTGAAATTCAATTCTTAATTAATAATGGTGCCCATTTAAAGTTGGTATGTGAAGACCACTCAATAGTGCAACAGCCAAATCTCTGTAGTATAAAGCCAATTCATGTCTTAATTCGGTTAAATCATTATTAGTCGTAATTGTCTGTAAGTACATGTTTTAAGTTATTTTTTTTTATTCAATCAAGAACAATACCCAATCTACTTCTATGATAAACAAGTCACAGTTTCACATTCATTTCTTTATTAAGATTTTCTTTTCTTTTTTTCTCAACTTTCTTAACTTAAATTTAGCAAATTTGAAATCGTAATAATTTTATCAATCGTTCAGATATACAGGAATTTCAGGTGTCATTTTGAAGATAACTTCAAGCTCAAAACATCCATATTTACTTTCTTGTAAAATCTTCATTTATAGTACCGAAAGAGAGTGTTGAAATTTACTAAGTTTTTGCAATGGAAAATCTTAGCTAAAGACAGATTGTGAAACTAGGTCAGCTATAAAAGACTAGAAAAAAAACCCAAATAGATTGATACCACTGTCAATGATAATAAATATAACTACCTCAGACGGACACTGAAGTGAAATAGCATGCTTAAAGTTCTATCGTAGAGCATCAAAGCCACCCCATAACCCGTGTTGTGTAAATACTCAATTTATAAAAATTTAACAATCTTTATAATATTTTGAGATAAACAAACAAAATGTTTTTTTTTCTTTGTGAAGACGGGATATTTTGGTACCTTGTACAGCAAAAAACTGTTAATGAAAAATAAAAACGTACAAAACTAAATTCGATTACAATGCAGAACAATTCATTAAGCCAAAACTATTTAGTGTATACATGTATTATGCAAGACAGGATAGGACAGAAACATATTGCGAGGTCATTATAGATTAATTAAAACGATCTAGGACGGGCCGAATAAAGTAAAGTTGTAAAAAGTTTTGAGTCAAGTTATGCAATCCATCTTATATTTCCCTAAAAACATTCATTCTGTAACATTGATTTGAGGAGTATTTACCAAATCTCTCTCTCTCTCTCTCTCTCTCTCTCTCTCTCTCTCTCTCTCTCACACACACACACACACACACACACACACACACTGCAAATACCTACATGCGTAAATACGCCAGACCTGAAGGTTATACCTTCTTACAATTATCAAGTTGTACAAAATGTTGATAATTTAATGAATATATGCTAAACATCACTAGCTGTATGTGAAGTTGCATATATAGTTGGTGTTTGCTAGTAAAATCTTATCAGTTTACAAAATCACTCAATGGTATCATTGTGAGCACACAGAAAAATCTTGAACATTGAAAACGATATAGGTTAAATTATACCGATGGTTTATATTGATTTACGGTCGACATTTCAACTTAATAAGCTTGAAAAACATGATACGAACGCATCATGAGGTCAACATTAAACAATAGGACATCTATTCAAAACGAGGTTATTAAGGTTCCGAAACACTTTATTGTTAAGTATTCCAAAAAGATCGCGAATGCTAGAAAAACGCCTTGGGAATCACACTTTTTAAAAGAGAGATATGAACTGTCATGTAATGTGGATGTGTTCTAGGAGGAATACGCGACTATTTTCGGCTGGCAAGTACATTTGTTCCAGGTGGAGAACATGCATAATCTTGGCTGGTCTGATAAGTATTCCGGTTGAGAACACCACTATTCGCAGGTGACTTGTACATGTGTTCCGGTGACTGATTACGACTTTTCTCGGCTTGCCTGTAATGTGTTCCGGGTTGAAAACACGAATATTTTTAAATATAAACTCTGAAACAGTTTTATTGTGGTGAATATTTCTAAAATTTTAAAGTACGGCACTGCTAGAGAAACACCTTGAGAATCGAAAAGAGATACAAACTTTTTTTAAAAAAAAAAAAAAAAAAAAAAGTATGAATAGTCGAGTAATGCCAGAAAAAAATGAAAAAGTAAGGAGGGATAAGGAATGATAATACAAGATTTTTATAGATCATATTGGTGGTAGACGTGATGAAGTATTGTTTAGGTCAGATCAACAAGGATTTTAAGATTATATCATTTCGAAATTTCATTTATTTAAAAATGTGTCTCGGTTCGTGACGTTCTTTTGCATTTCAAAAGAATACAAGTTTTATTTTAAATTTTTAAAGTTTTTTTTCGTACGTTTTCCTTTTTTTATTGTCTGAAACTAAAATAGCCTTGATTGTGACAAACAAGATAGTCTATATCTCACATGGTTTAATTAACATATGATATAATCACACAGGATATATAATATCATTCCATTACCATGATCCCTGAAATAAAAACAAAATAGATATACTTTTATACAGCATTATTTTTTATTTAAAAATAGTTCAAACTGATCGATGAAATAAAACAAACATACCAGTCCTTATCCAAATCACAATCCCAAAATCAGTTAAGTGAACTTCCAGGAAGTGAGGCCGAGTGCTCCGGAAGTGTAAGCACCTACTTTCTAAGATAATAAATACTTTTTTAAGTTTGATAATAAGCAAATCCAATAATACGGGAAGATCCGTTGTTTGTTATTTTTTATTTTTCTTTTAAATTTAAGATTTCAATACTTCCCACGCGTCGGATGAATATGTAACGGCGCAGTGAATGGGCTGATTGTAACATTATGTATGACAATTAAACGATAATATAATAAGCAAATCTGGAGCTGTCTAGTCAGTAAGTCCAGTGACATAAATAGTTATAGCTTGTTAGTTACGACATGAATTAAATCAGTTCTAATGTCTATTGACAACATAATACAATACGTTTTTGTCATTTCAATATTTTCATTGTTCACATTTGTATACCGAAGAACGTTAAATCGACGTAATGTTTTCCATTCTAAGGAGTCTGCTTATCATATGTGGCGCCACTTTGTGTAATTACTTACATTGTATTGTATGAATAAACTTGATTTAAAACACTGCAAAAAACATATACGACTCTGGCATGGAATTTATTCAATATCTATTCGAATGTAATTGCAATTTAAATTGAATTAAATCTGATAATATTTTTATTTGATTGAAATATGCGTGTGTTCTGAGAGGAAAACGCGACTATTTTCGGCTGGCAAGTAAATTTGTTCTAGTTGGAGAATACGCATATTCTCTGCTGAGTTGTACATGTGTTTCGGGTTGGAAAACACTTTTCTTGACTTGCCTGTAATGTTTTCCGGGTTGTGAACACGAATATTTTCGTCTGGCTTGTACATGTGTTCCGAGTGGCGAAAACGACTTTTCCCGGCTTGCCTGTAATGTGCACAGGTTGAATGCAATATTTCAGTCTGGCTTGTAAACCATTTTGTTGTACTGTGATGTCCTGATCGATCCGCCGGAAACAATGTAATTCTGTTTATCAAAGTAAACCAATTATAATACAATGTTTATAATTAGAAAATAATCACATATAAACTCAATACTCGTGTCATGTACCAATTTTGAATTTCAATCATGAAATACATCAAAAATGGTATATGACAATAATTATCATATACCATTTTTGAATGTATTTTATGATTAAATTCAAAATGATATATGAGACATTTATAAATTTGTTTATAGAAATGGTGAAAAGTTTTGAATGGAAAAGTATGTGTAAACGTACATTTACACAGCGATTGTTATTTCTTTATAATGTTTCGTTAAGCACGTTTAAGATGTAACCTTGCAGTTTTGAAACGTTTCGAGATGTAAAACACAACCCGACTCACTAATCAGAGTAAATCTTTTCTTCTGGTCATTCTGTTTGCAATTTTAAAATGAATTAATAATGAAATGAAATGAAATGAAATGAAATGAAATGAAATAAAATTAGATTAAATTTTAAAAGAGTTTGATATCGATTTCTCACACGAATCAAGCCGAACATACCATACATGTATATATGTTTCCGCTATGGGTACATTTACGTATAAAGAGTTGTAAGTATTTCAATATAAACTCTCATGTTGAAAAAGCTCGTCATTTTTATAAAGGTTCGTACTTTCTTTGAATGTTACATTGTTCTCTATGGACATGCTGATTATCAGGAAGATTTTTCAGTCCAAGTTAGTGAATAATTCCATTTAAAAAAAAAAAAACTATATTCGATTACTTTTTGCTAAAATTATGATGTCAAATTTGCAGTTAGTATTTTATATTGAACATATGTTACCTGAGAGTCTAGAACAAAATTTATAACTTCTCAGGGGAACAATGTCAGATGGATATGTCCTACAATGAGCAATATAGAGTTAATTCCTTCGCCTTAGTCGGATTAAATTGAAGCTTAATGACATAATCAATGCAGATATCTTACGTAGGGGATTAATAGATTACAAGAAAATATAATTTTCTGCCTGTTGATTACTTCAACAAAAGAATTTTTAACCTCAAACCTACACAATAATAAAAATATGGAACATTTAAATAGAAATTTGCTGAAATAACGATGCGGTTTATATTGGATTAAAATTCCGAGAAAGACAATGAAATGCATAATTAAAACAAAAGTTTAAACATCACATATTGATATTCTGTTTAATGTTTTCAGAGTTTTTTTTATAAAATGCTAACTTAGACATTAGAAATTGCTTTTTCAATGTAAAATATCAACATAGGTTGAAAGCGGTGGGTCAATCGCTTTATTGTGACTAGTGTTGTTTATTTCCTGCTGAATGTCTTCTAATGTGAGTTTCACTGATTATAAAGTCAATTTAAGGACAAAACATTTCTTTAGCACACAAAAAGTTGTGTGAAATACCACATTCGTGCTAAACGCATAAACAATTAATGAAAGTTTTAATACTTTAATTACTGAACAAATCTTGAAAAAAAAAACTTGAAAAAAATTAAAATCACTTAACTTTGATTTAAAAGCGGAAATTTATATCATACAAGCAGAGCAGGTATAGAATTCAAATATAGAATTGAAATAAAATCGTTGCTATTGCCTTACAAACATTTTTATCTTTTCAACTGATTAGGAATTTAATTTCGATAAGTGCGTCTAATGCTTTTAAATTAATAAGAAACCCTGATCTCTGTATGACTGATTGTGTTATCACTTGTAAAACCAGACAAAATTCATGTTTCTGAGAAATCTGATTGGTTAGGCAAAAAATTAGGTCAACATGTACCTGAAGTTTAGTCTAGCTAAAAGATTTAATTTTTTAAAACACGGCATTAGACAGAATTACTAGGAATTCCACACGGCATTAGTAAACAAACATGATCGGCAAACTTCGGCAGAACTCGTAAATCTAATTCGGAAGTTCAACGTTATTCTCTGTCGAAAAAACAACATTTTACGCAGTGAAGATTTTCTTTAAAACTAGTTTTAAAACTAGATAAAACAGTCCGATGACGCTTTATGCAATGAAGTCGAGGTAAGGTTGTGAAAAAGATTTTTTTGACGATTTTTAACGAGATTTGACGAGTAACACATACACATGCGGTGATTGAACATTAAAGTAATGAAGATAAAATGTGATTTTACTCGATATGGTAAAATAGTTTTGATTTCAGTGAAAACACTGGTAAAATTGTTCAGAAGATCAAATAATAACATGTGGAAGTAATTTTGTTTCAGACAGAAATAATTTCTCCATTATATATAAACTGAAATTCAATAATAACAACAAACATTCACATGTGGTCCGGAATTTAAAATATGTCCTATGAAGTTGCGTGCTAACATCAAAATCACAACGTTAATTTTATAACGAACGACAAAATGCATATATTACAATTAGACGATTGTAAATAAGATTTAAAGGAGAAAGAAATCATTGAACGAAATATTGTCCAGACTGAAACATTTTTCTCCTTGACAACGGTCTCGTTGGAAATTAGAGTACAAATCCCAAATGTTTTATGTCATCTGCAATCTTAATAACACAGTTTAAAAACTTCTTTCTGCAGAACGTTTCCCGAAAAAACCACTGTTGAACTACTTGAAACGTGAATTTAAAAAAAAAGTCAATTACACTTTTTTTTTTTTTAAAGATTTTCCATAACTGGGGCCTCGGTGCCCGAGTGGTCAAAAGCGCGCGCTTATGCATGACAGCGCCTCTCACCGTTTGGGTTCTTATTTTACTCCGGAAGATCTTAGTGTGGAAAAGTTTGTCAGTTCGTTTGCCGAAGGTCCGTGATTTTCTACGGGCACCCCGGTTTCCTCCATCATCCAAGAACTGACCGTCTCGAAATAAGTGAAACAATCTTAACTGGGGCGTAAAACGACCATTACTCCAGTCCACTCATACGATAACGTTTTTGTTATAATGTATTTGATTCTGACTGTTAACATCAAAGCTTTAGTTGATCAAATTATCATTGTAATCAATAACTTTTAAATTAACAGAGCACAGTGTGCTAAGACAATATAAGTGCCAATTGCCACGTAAAGCGGACACATGTAGACTTCTTATTTTTGACAGAGAAGACTTCATTGAGGATTGAGACATTTCATGTCACTTTTGTCTCTTTTCATGACAAAAAGATAATTTTGAGTGGGTAATCGAACTAAGTAACGATTTCTTCTTGTCTGCCTATTCATAAGAACAAATATGGTTTATTCAATAGAGATACATAATAATTATCCGGATTTGATTCGATTAATTTGATTTAATGAGGTTTTTACGTCCCAGTCAAGAATATTCTACTTATGTCGAGACGTCACCAGCTTTAGGTAAAGTGGCAAAAAAATTGACCTTTGCAATGGGGGAGGGGCAATGTGCAGACAGAGTTCTTTAACGTGCAACGGCTGTCGTGACACAGGCCATTGGTTATTAAGGTCTCCTCCGACACTCCGTGACTTTTATTTCTTAATGCTGAGTGCTTGGCGAAAGAACAGTCACTAAATATTCTTTTAAGCCCTGGTCAGACCCGACCAGGGTTCAAACCCAACCTCTCACATACGAAGCGATTACTCTACCACTTGAGCTACCAAACTGATGTTATTGTCAGCACTGTTTTGGCCTACACGGTAAATCTACAAGCGATCTTATGCCAATTCCAATTTTAATGTCCTTATGCTTCAAAGTTTAATCATTAAGGACTTCTGTATAAATAGCACCTGTCTTGAAAATCGATATTTTTTTTAGGTTCCATGATTGTTCTTAATAAACAAACTTTGTAGTATATTCATTTTGCTAAAGGAAATTAACCTTATATAAAATGTATGTTAATACAAGGTTACACCCCACGTGATTTGAGTCTAATATTTATACTAAGTTAAATGGTTATTAAATAAGAAATTGAAGTACTTTGACTTTCCAAAAGAAGAACTAGGTGATATTACTAATCCGGGACAGCTGGTGCCATGACGATGAAAAAAGACGGCATTGTCACTAACTGCTGTGACTAAGACCAAAACTTCCCGCTGTTATTTATTGTAGCTTGAGACTTTAGGAAATGTAAAAAAATTATAACAAACAAATTAGTTTTTAGATATTCTTTAAAATATGAATAAAAAGTCTACAGTATTTTAAAGCAGAAAGGAAGTTTTTTTTTGTGTTTTAAGTTATTATAAATCGGGAAATTTTAGCGTCAGGTGATTTTCATCAAAAATGTTATTTACAGTATAAAGCATATTTGATTAAACATGCATATGTGGAGTAAATGTTTACTTTATTGCATGTTGCATAACAATGAAAAAGCCCGTTCAATAGATTTAGTATTACATTAGATCTTTTCTTTGTTATAAGTGATTTAGAGATTCGGTTTTTTTTTTACTTTTTCTTTTTCCCTTCCTTTTTATGATTTTCTGTCGTAGTTTTAATGATCATTATTGCCGCTAATTTTTTTTTATTTATTTATTTGAATTATTATTATTTTTTTTTTTTTTACAAAATTAAAATTCTTGTTATTTTTTTTTAAATCAATCGTATAATAACAAAAAGCGTCTTCACTTGAAAAATTTTAAAGTGCAAAGAATAATGATAAAATTGTATTGCTTATATTAAGCTGGAGAGTTTTAATATGATATAGGACGAAAATAACCGGAAAAACCCACGAACCTCGGCAAGTAGTCAATATTTCACTAGAACCTAATTGAGTTAACTTAAAAACAATATACGTAACATAAAAAAACCCGACAAAATCAATAACAATGCTATACTTTTTCAATATAATATAATTGGATCCATATAGTTTTGGAACTTTGGATTGTTTGAGTTATCTCAGTTTAATCTATCACTTTTCGGCCCCTTGTGTCGGTGATTAGGAAAGAATTTCCTTAAATGTGCACATATGGCACATCAAAATTAAATAGATATTCTTGTTAAATATATAAAAAGAATGTCCATAAATTACATTTATTTTCGATATTTGTTAAAATTAGTTGTGGGATGTAAATATATAAAAGAATGTCCATAAATTACATTTATTTTCGATATTTGTTAAAATTAGTTGTGGTACAATAAAAGCTTAAAAGCATACATACACTATATCAAAAAATACTACTGTGTCTTCATCTGTACAGTAGTGGAATATAATGCTTTTTATAACGCATTTTTCTGGCAAAGTTCTGTAGGCCGAATTTATTACAGATGTTCTTCAAAAATATTAAATGTTATTATTTTTTTTATTCATACCATGTATATGAGGTATATTGAATGTTGGGAAAGAAGTTGTTGTCGTTCACGTTAACGTTTGTCAAATGTCCTTGGTGAATTTTTCGTGGGTTTAATTGACTTTTAACAAAGTTACAACCAGGAACCAACCAATCAATCGCTATTATTTTAACAACTCTTCAAAGAAAATTAGAAATTCTATATTTAAAAAAAGAGTCGCTATAGCAACCATTTTTAAATATTTTTAAACAATACTGTCATATGTCAAATTAGGTAAAGTAACTCAATAATCTGTATATAATAGCTTTAAAACCAGAAAAAGGTACAATACATTATGAGTTTGAGCACTCAACAGAATTGAACTGAAATCACAGCTTTGCGTGTCGGGCCGCTATGTAAAACGATAGAATTCATAAAAGATTAAAGTGTTTTCGGAAAGCGAAAAGAAATCTGATTTTAATTCGGAAAAACTCCCTTGAGAGATATCATTAATATATTTCATTTGCGTGAAATGTTTTATGCATTACAGTTTTACATAATTATGCAGTAAATGGTTAGAATTCCCCACAAATGGCTCATATATTGTGTAAATAATGACACTATTAAGATTACCGATTGTCATAGTTGATATACTATATAGAACGTAATGAGAGCATTGTATTTCAAAATGTAGACTCATATTATTAAGCAGAATTCAAATTTACAATATGGTAAATCTCAGCTCCTTTATTCAGGCTAAAACCGACCCAGAAATTTTAAAATTTTGTATAATTGTGTTTGGTTTTAGGCGATTTGTGATGCATCGGTCTATAAATCAAACCTTAAATGATTTCAGATTAGAAGGCAAACGATTGAGTGTTTGATTTAAACAGTTTTAAAATGTTTGTTTTATCAGAATAGTTTTAATTAATATAAAAAGTTTTTATCGATCAATCATTTTAAGCATTTGAAGTTTATAGGACATGTCGGAACCATTTACACATCAAAAGATTTTCAAATGTCATGAATACAACATTATGTAAACCTTTTAAGTTAAAATCAAATTAAAATGGCATGTTTTTAAACAACATTGCATAAGATTGACATGGTTAAATTTGCCTATGGACTTATGGACACATCAGTGAAACGGTTTGTAGCTATTTCAAGATTGAATTTCTTAAATAATTCAACTACAAATCGCGTGGCATCATATTTTGTGTAAACCCTTGCGATTCTTATCTACGCTATATCTATTGTACACAAATTTTAGGTCACTGAAATGGTGTAATGCAATTTTTGCCATTTGGAAATTCTTGGATATTTTCCAAATCCTTTAGAAGCTATTATATTAGCATCAGTCAACACATACAATGCTGTATATAAGTACAAACCATTATGTCTAAGTTATAATTAATGCATTTTATTGTATTCAGCTATTTCAGCCCCGTTTGATAGCACCACTTGACGGAACGTCTGAAAATACGATATTGGAATTCAATTATATTGAAGCACTCGAAATAGAAATAAAAGTGTTTTCACATATATCGAACATCTAGATCCGTTGTTAACGAGAGTGTCTACATGGTGGGTTTCTCTTGTACTTGTAGATCAAGATTCATTATTTTAATTGGATTCAATCAATATTCTTCTACGAAGAAGACACGCCAATTATAGTACTGATGCTGATAATTTTCTGCATGTGATTTTGTCATACGACCGTTGTAAGCGATTCAGCTAGAGTCATGTTTATTTTCAAAGCCGAGAATTCAACGTCTAAAGTTTAAATCACTTAAAATAAATACGTGAAAAATAGTAAAACGCTCAGGAAAAATGTTTGGTAAACAAGATTCATTCGTGATATTTGAAATGGGAAAAAATATTTTCATGTCTGTTTTTTTATCTGGTCAGTCGTTATGTAATCCTCGTGTAGACAGCGCCAATTAAATGACCTAACAGATCGTTCCAAATTAGGTTAGTGTATTGGATCAAATTTAAAAAAACCAATCTAATGAGTCGAGATAATATTGGACCCAGACTTTATGTTGTGCTCAGGTTAAAAAATTAAGTGGTTAGATGTTTTATTCTTTCCTGTGTGTTAATATTTCTTTTTTGTGCTTTCTGTGGTTTATTTTCGAAGCCTCTGGTTAATATCTGTCTGTTACAAATGAGTGATTAACTGTCCGATGTCATCTCCTTCTTCTTCCTCTTTCCTTTTTTCTTAAACCGAATAAAACAACAAAAACACGTGTTAAATCGGTCGCTTTGTAATTGAGAGAGATCTAGATAAAGCATTGCAGAAAACTCGTCAATATTTAGCCAGTTATAGGTTCAATCGTATTTTTTATCTCATTTTTGATTAGTTTATCCTTTAAGTTACAAGCGTTGTGCTGGCATGCTTATTGCTTTTATTAACACTGGCCTTAACACCGATATTTCTGGTGTTTCAGACTGTCTCGATTTTTTTTTTATTAACCGCAAAAACAATAAGAAGTCCAATCGTATTTTGTCTACATACAGAAATAAGTTTAGCCAATAAGTTACAAGCGTCTTGCCGGTATGCCTGTTGTTATAATTAACTGGATCTTTACATCGGCATTGACGGTGTAACAGGCTTTAATTATCAACTCAAATTGCCATCACTGCATCAGGTAGACAGAAAAATTAATGCATTTCTATAAAATTAAATATTTAAACTTGACAAAAACAAATATTTAAAAAATTGCAAATGGCAAATTAAAACATTTGAAATTTTGCATGTGACAATGTAATGCTCAACTTGCAAAGATAGGGACTTTGCTTGCAAAGAAATGCCTATCCGATTTGAAATTGTAAAAGTAACTAACTGTATATCTGTGCATCCTTGCTAAAGCTTTCTGTATTGTTTTCAAAAGCTGATGTATGTATTTTCACTCCGTAGATATTGTCTCTTAAGTGTGCTCGCTCCGTAAGTGGAAGGTCGTGGGTTCGAACCCGGACCGGGTCTGACCTAAGTCTTGAAAGTTGGTAGTGACTGTTCTTTCGCCAAGCACTCGTCAGTCACGGTTCTTTCGGATGGGAACTTAAAATAATCGAGGTCCCGTGTCACGGTAGGCTTGTCACGATAAAGAACCCTGCTGTATAATGCTATCAGCGCAACGTACAGGCAAAATTTCTGCGCCTTCGCTTATAGCTGGCGAAATTCTTGATAGGAACGTTAAAAACCATTACTCAACTCAACTCTCTCTTTCAAATATTGTATGTCTCCTTCATCCTTCTTCTTCTTTGCCTTTTTTAATCTTGGTGTTAATGCTTTCTTACTGTATCCCCACATTTATAAATCAATCATTTCAACACAAAAAGTAAAACTAGAAATTAGTGCAACTGTATTTAAAAGAATGTAAGAATCGACAAGCCTTGTATCTAAAATGCCAAACCCACAGGTGAGTTTACCCTCACCTACAAGTACAAACTATTAGTTGGATAATTTATCTTAATGCCTATATTTGGCAGGTAAAGAAGACTTAATTAGAGTAGGTTTATGATGTTCCATAATTAAAAATTTTCTTAATTATTCATAATGTTTAATGATGGCCAGCCCAACGAAAAATTGAAATATGAAATTAACATGTATACTGTTAAAATGTAGTGCTATAATTTCCTGATACGGCAAACGTTCTGAATTTAAAAGATGTATTGCTAAATAATATTTTTGTCTATTTTTATATTCATTTTAAACATCTTCCATGATGACCGAACTATGTCGTCTCATCACAAAGATAACTGTAAAATGTAAATCACCGATTGAAAATTGAAAACCAAACCCTTTCTTTAGAAAAGTCACTCCTTATGTTCGAAAAATAGCACATCAGGAAAAAAAAATTTTTTTAAAGTTTTAAAACGTCTCGGAGTTATTCCTTTAATTAAATAACGCAAATGCAGTGGATTTTTTCCCGCAGTAGTTACCAAATATTTAAATTTAAAAAAACAGTGTTTAAAATTTTTAATTTGATTTTAATTTTTTTTTCTGTAATATGACACAATGTTTAATCACGTGATAAACATCTTGTATGCTAACTATAGTGTATAGTACAAATCTATAAATAACCATTGTTATAAACATGAGGACGGAGTCACACTAATTAAAAATGCATGTTAAATGTGATTTAAAATCTTGAATTTGTTGGAAATTGGGCATTTTTAAAACTAGAAGTCGAGAATTTTTTAAAGTTTTATGAATATAATTATATTACAGATTAAATTGCTTCTAATGTCCTTTAATCGACTATGCTTACATAGAAAAATGTGGTCAGTGTTTCATGGTTTTCTGCGAGCGCTCCAGTTTCTTCCACAATTCCAGATTGATACCATGCTGAGATTGAAATAATCTTGACTTTGCGTTTAAAAACATCGATTCTCTCTCTCTCTCTCTCTCTCTCTCTCTCTCTCTCTCTCTCTCTCTCTCTCTCTCTCAATATATATATATGAATAAATTGGTAGCCGAATGCACCAGAGCAGTGTTCCTGACTCTATCGTTACGTACCTGTGTTCCTGACTCACTATCGTTACGTACGTGTGTTCCTGACTCACTGTCGTTACGTACCCGTGTTCCTGACTCTATCATTATCGTTACGTACCTGTGTTCCTTACTCACTATCGTTACGTACCTGTGTTCCTTACTCCATCACTATCGTTATGTACCAGTGTTCCTGACTCCATCACTATCGTTACGTACCTGTGTTCCTGACACACTTACGTTACGCACCTGTGTTCCTGACTCACTATCGTTACGTACCTGTGTTCCTGACTCATTATCGTTACCTACGTGTGTTCCTGACTCACTGTCGTTACGTACCTGTGTTCCTTACTCCCTATCGTTACTTACCTGTGTTCCTGACTCCATCACTATCGTTACGTACCAGTGTTCCTGACTCCATCACTATCGTTACGTACCTGTGTTCCTGACTCATTATCGTTACCTACGTGTGTTCCTGACTCACTATCGTTTCTATCGTGTGTTCTTGACTCACTAATGTTACGTACCTGTGTTCCTGACTCACAATCGTTACGTACCCGTGTTCCTGACTCACTATCGTTACGTACGTGTTCATGACTCACTATCGTTACGTACCTGTGTTCCTGACTCACTATCGTTACGTACCTGTGTCCTTGACTCACTATTGTTACGTACTTGTGTTTCTGACTCACAATCGTTACGTACCCGTGTTCCTGACTCACTATCGTTACGTACCTGTGTTCATGACTCACTATCGTTTCTTACCTGTGTCCTTGACTCACTATCGTAACGTACGTGTGTTCATGACTCACTATCGTTACGTACCTGTGTTCCTGACTCACTGTCGTTTCTTACTTGGTCCTTGACTCACTGTTGTTACGTACCTGTGTTCCTGACTCACAATCGATACGTACCCGTGTTCCTAACTCACTTTTGCTACGTACCTGTGTTTATGACTCACTATCGTTATGCACCTGTGTTCCTGACTCATTATCGTTACGTACGTGTTCATGACTCACTATCGTTACGTACCTGTGTTCCTGACTCACTATCGTTTCTTACCTGTGTCTTTGACTCACTGTTGTTACGTACGTGTATTCCTGACTCACAATCGTTACGTACCCGTGTTCCTGACTCACTATCGTTACTTACTTGTGTTCATGACTCACTATCGTTTATTACCTGTGTCCTTGACTCACTGTCGTTACGTACGTGTGTTCATGACTCACTATCGTTACGTACCTGTGTTCCTGACTCACTATCGTTTCTTACCTGTGTCCTTGACTCACTGTTGTTACGTACCTGTGTTCCTGACTCACAATCGTTACGTACCCGTGTTCCTGACTCACTTTCGTTACGTACCTGTATTTATGACTCACAATCGTTACGTACCCGTGTTCCTGACTCACTATCGTTACGTACCTGTGTTCCTGATTCACTATTGTTACGTACCTGTGTTCCTGACTCTCACTATCGTTACGTACCCGTGTTCCTGACTCATTATCGTCACAGTCCTTCTCATTAATTCCAACTTGGTAAAAAAGTGTTCCAGTTTGCATGCTGAATTCAAATGTTTTGTGATTTCTCCGGACACCCCGGTTTACTCCACCCTTACCAAAAAATATTTGCCAAGGATAGATAAATAAGGTGAAACTATTTACAGTACTGCCCGGATATAAGTGAACATTACTCGTGTGTAAAGCTACAATAAACTAATTATGCCTTTTCCTTGACTTTTTGGAATGTTCCAATTTCTCTAATTTTTTAATATCTTTCAACGCAAAAAATGAAAAGCAATTATATAATTCATAAAGAATGACATCTTATAGAAAGTGAGTATGATTAAGTTGAAATTATACTTTATTTCTGAAAATCAATTTGATTGAACAGTATTTAATATTTTAGTAAAGAAAAGGGGAAAAAAATACTTGTAATGATATAATATTGTAATGAGGTGATCATAGTTTTTATAAGATTTCCACACTGGTTATACATTTCTAGTGCTTAATTCGATTAAACATCATAGTGAAAATGAAATTAGATGCTGCTTTAACAAATTAAATGACAACACTCACTTCAATCGCAATTATAAATCTTTTATTTTATTTTCAGATATAAATGTCTTTTTAATTCAGTGCATGTTTTAAGAAATTTCCGAACACTAAAATAAATTTTAAAGAATTTTATCAATTATAGTACATTATGACTTCCTATGATTTTTTCTAAATGGTATGAATCTTCATGTAACCAGCCTTTTTGAAAACATAGAAATTATTATGAATATTTTAAAAAAGGAAAATTTAGTTTCAATAGATTTTACTTCAATAAGTATGTTTTATAATAATTGTGATATACGACTGTGTGTCTGATTTTCGCTATGGTTATGTACCTGTGTTCCTGACTCTCACGATCGGTACGTACATGTACCTGTAATCCTGACTTACTATCTTTACGTACCTGTGTTCCTTACTCTCACTATCGTTACGTACCTGTGTTCCTGACTCTCACTATCGGTACGTACGTATGTTCCAAACTCCATCACTATAGTTACGTACCTGCATTCCTGACTCACTATCGTTACGTACCTGTGTTCCTGACTTCATTACTATCGTTACCTACCTGTGTTCCTGATTCACTATCGTTACATACCTGTGTTCCTGACTTACTATCGTTACGTACCTGTGTTCCTGACTCACTATCGTTACGTCACTGTGTTCCTGACTCACTATCGGTAGGTACCTGTGTTCCTGACTCCATCATTATCGTTACGTACCTGTGTTCCTGACTCACTATCGTTACGTACCTGTGTTCCTGACTCCAACACTATTGGTACGTACCTGTGTTCCTGACTCACTTTCGTAACGTACCTGTGTTCCTGACTCCATCACTATCAGTAAGTACCTGTGCTCCTGACTCTCACTATCGTTACGTACGTGTGTTTCTGACTCCATCACTATTGTTACGTACCTGTGTTCCTGACTCACTTTCGTTACGTACCTGTGTTCCTGACTCCATCACTATCAGTAAGTACCTGTGCTCCTGACTCTCACTATCGTTACGTACGTGTGTTCCTTACTTTCATTATCGTTACGTACCAGTGTTCCTGACTCCATCACTATCGTTACGTACCTGTGTTCCTGACTCCATCACTATCGGAACGTACCTGTGTTCCTAACACCTTCATTATCGTTACGTACCTATGTTCCTGACTCTTACTTTCGTTACGTACCTGTGTTCTTGACTCTCACTATCGGTACGTACGTGCGTTCCTGACTCCATCACTATCGTAACGTACCTGTTTTTACCCTCACTATCGTTACGTACCTGTGTTCCTGACTCACTATCGTTAAGTACGTGTGTTCCTGACTCCATCACTATCGGTACATACCTGTGTTCCTTAATCAAAAACTATCTTTACTTGCACGCGTTCCTGACTCTAACTATCGGTACGTACCTGTGTTCTGAACCTAACTATAGTTACGTACCTGTGTTCCTGACTTTCACTATCGGTACGTACTTTTGTTCCTGACTCCAACACTATCGGTACTTATCTTTGTTCCTGACTCAATTACTATCGTTACGTACCTGTGTTACGGACTCTCACTATCAGTATGTACGTGTGTTCTGACCCTCACTATAGGTACGTACCTGTGTTCCTGACTCTCAATATCGTTACGTACCTGTTTCTCATTATAGTTACGTACCTGTGATTCGTTTTTGCGCAATTGTTACGATACTTGTGTTTCTGTTTCTCGTTATAGCTACGTATTTGTGTTTCTGATTCCACTATAGTAATGTACATGTAATTCTGACTTAGTACGACTAAGTAACGTGCCTTTGTTTCGAATTTTTATCATGGTCAATGTACTTAGGTTTTTCTGCCTATCACTATAGTTACCTATCTACAATTTTTCAGCTGAACTATCTTATTTATATTACATTTTATATTATATCACCAATCCAATGAACGTGATGCATCATTTGGTATTTATGACTTTCAAGAGGGTAACGCAGCTTTGATTTTATAAGTTAAGCGTTTAAAATTTAGTATTCTTATTCTAAACTATTCACTCCAGAAAAATTATTTTAGCTTTTGGTATCATGAATTTAAAATGAAAAGCTTAAATTTAGAAAATTCGATAGAATAATTAATGCTTTAAACATTTAACGAGAAATTATACCAGTGTTTTTCAAAAATGATCTTGCTACGTAAATTTCTTTTGTTGAAAAATTCAAGCACTATCATTACCATAATCTTTATTTTTGACTGAGTTTGACAATGACAAGAACTCTTTAATCAGTTACAGATTATTGTCTTCTTGTTTACTTAATGTCAGTTTTAAGGGAAGTTTAATTGGAGGCAATTAAACTTTATAATATTTCTAAGCAAAATTGATATAATGAATATAATAAAATATTAGTATCTAGAACTCAATCTTGTAACGATGTAGTTAGTAAATAAGTTTTTATGGGGTTTCTACATAAAATAAATCTTAAATGTATAATCAAATTAAACAAGATAGTAAACTAACCATTTATGGTGCTTTAACAAATAAAATACGGATATCATTTCAGTCGTAACGATGATAAACTTTATAGCCTAATAAATTATTTGTGTTTTAAGAACTTTTAAAAATTAACGTTTCATGGAAATAGAACATTTGACCCAAACTTAATTTCATGAACAGTAATATTCTTGAGTTATCGCTCTTGCAATACATTTGATTTGCTGAGTGATTATCTAGTATTTATTGCTTTTTAAAAAATTGTAATTAAAACGTTTTTATTATTATTATTATAGGAATAAAGATATTGCGCAACTTTTCGCGGAAATAGGTTTAGTTTCCCCAATGCCATTTTTGTCGTTTTCTTGACATTGTTATTTATTATTTCTTAATTTTTGGAATTTATATAACACAAAGGTTTGTTCCCTCATGCAAATCATTCTTTAGCTGGATTATGATCCCTTTAAATTTGGAACTTTGGATTCATTACTTTTCAATGTTTGGATTATCAACTTTTTCGGTCCCTAGTGTCACTGATAAGTAACGGATTTTCGAAATGTACATATATGAAACAGCAAATTAAACAGGTATTTTTGTTAGATATTTAAGATTTATATTTCTGATCCCTGTTTCTCTAATTCGGACACTCAAATTTAATTTAGTTTTTCTATAAAGCAATATTAACATTAAAGTACCGAATTTCTTGATTGTTAACGCCTACGGATGTCAATTTATATACGCCCCCTTTCTAAAATCCAGGATCCGCCTCTGCTTTTCACATAGACATTTATACAGAATACTTGAGCTCTGAAAAGTGCAGCTGTTTTGGCTACTGTAAGCACATTTATTCATAAATGAATAGTAAGAAGCAATTAAGTGGTACATTTTTGGCTCTTTAAGCAGGTAAGGAGACCGAAACCCAGAATGTTTAGTGAATGGAATTCGCCAGTGTACCACGTGATCGATACCTCTAACGTTTGTGCGGAATGAAATGGATAACGATTACGTCAAATATTCCCGAAAAAGCGTCGTTATTACGGAAAAACGTAACTTTTTGCAATTCCATTGACAATAGAAATAATTCTCCCGCACAAACGCTATGAGGTATCACGTGATACACTGGCGAATTCCATTTTGATTTATTATTATTATTATTATTATTATTTACAGCGAGTTTTTGCGATCAAAACTAATCAAGGAAAAATGAAAACTTTTTCCTTAAATCTATAACGTAATTAAAAAGAATATTCAGGTTATTTTTAACGTGTTTGGTAAAATTCTTTGATGAAACTTTTTAAACCTTTTGCAGATTTCCGTTTAGTGAAAAACATATTTGTTCGATATCAAATCCCGAGAGAACATAGTTCTGGCAAAATCTCAGATTTCTTTTCTATTTATTTATTTATTTTAAATTATCTTTAAATAAATAATACATTCTTAACAGACTTCCTTATCTTGTAGTCTAAATCATATAACACAAAGTAACGTTTTGACATGCGTATTTTGATTTTATAAGAATGCACCATACCACATCGCTAAATACGTCATCAATGACGTCATAAACTGACCGTCATTTATAAAAAATATGTCGGTCAAAAGTTTTACCATTTCAGTTTACATAAACTAAATATAACAAAACCTGTAAGATTGAATCTATTCGTAATTTGAGATGCATGTGAAGAATGTCATAAACAGATTTCTTCGTTAAATTGGATATTTAACTGCTTAAATCATCTTTTTCCGGTTGTAAGTTTAACAATAAGTCATTACAATATTTCCACATTAAGAGTTTCTGTGCCATTCTGAACTTCCAACTGATATTTTATCCATTAATTTTTACAAAATATATGTGGGTACATACAAACCAGACGATACGCGAGTATTCAATGACATTTCTTTTTGAAAGGAACATAAAAATATTTTAACTTTGATTTCTGTGTTGTAAGATTGTATTGCACTGTATATACTTTGAATGATTCCTTTTTTCCTGTTGTATTTGATCAGTAATATCTGGGTTGAGATTCGTTCATTGAACCGATCGGAATTTTATTATTCTACGTTAACTCAGCCAAAAGGAATATATAAAAAAACTCCATCTGAAATAGATCTATTATTATCCCGCTTGGGAAATAACCTAATTAGTAAAAAAAAATACATGTCTGAAAGTAAGTATGCTTATTGCTTCCTTTAAAGTGACTGGTCTAGTTGCAAAATAGAAGAAAATAAACTTGTTACTTAGAAACGTATTTAAGCAACAGCTAACGCATCCAGAAACATTAAACAATTTAAGTCGAACCAACACACAACAATAGGGCGTATGGGACTTACTAATGGGATAGATACTTGTTATTTTAAAGTTGTTTTATCAGTACTAGTAATTTTTTTAAAACTCAATAAAGTGTCTTTTGAGAATAATTTTTATTTTATTGTTGCCATTTCAACATCTTTAGTTCTACTTTTACTCCGCTGTTGAGCACTTTCTTCTAATCTTCTTTATATTTTCAAGATACTCAACAGGCACATAAATATTGAATTGGTTAGTGCTTTTATACAATTTTATTTCTAGTATATGGTACTTTTAAAATGAAATCCCGTTCTCAGTTTTATGTACATGTTTACAAAGCCAAAAAATCAACAATCGAGCAATATCCTCTGAAGTAGTTTTCATCATCAAATGATGCCCCCGTAGCAGTAGCTTTTGACCTTGTAAAAATAAGGAAATACTCTGTGGTTTTCGGTGTTACAGACCTGGTTATTAACTCAGGTTAAAAGAAGTTGCAAGATAATTGTTTGATAAATAAAAAACCATTAGAGAAACGTGCATTTAAATGTCCTTGAACTTCAGTGTATATATATATATATATATATATATATATATATATATATATATATATATATATATATATATATATTATAAAAGACATACTTTATTATACAGTCTATACTCTCGAGACGAGACTTGATACACTAAAAGTGAAAAGCATCTAAAAAGTTCTTTTGTTAGGTACACAATTCCTTAATCTAAATAAATGTCTTTTGTAAGATATGACAATTGAGACAGCCCTAATCTCTATAAATTATTACTTGATCTTAGAATTGTCTCACTTTTAATGATGACTATAGCATTCATTTTATGGATAAAGAGGAATTTTATCCCATTGTTCCTAATCTTGTTAATGTAAGAAAACATGCTTATTATTTTCATTTGAGTATCAACAGATCAATTTATAACTTGCTACATGTCACTAACTGTTGTTGTCATTTGTACTTTTATTCTTATTCTGACTGTTAAGTTAATTGGCAATATAGCAAATTGAAATCATTGTTCATCATTTCTTTATATAACATTTAAATTTCATATTCACATCTTATATGCAGCACGTGTTCAATTAAGTTTTGCTTGACCCTCAATTTAACAAGAGGATTATTTTCTCTTTAATTATTAAGGTATTCAATATTAAAATTATTTTTAAACAATACTGCTAAAACATAAAGACTAGAGACGTCTAACCTTTACAAAGGACTGAGATATATTAAAGATATTTTAGTAACGTACAAGATTTTCATTATAGCGAGAAATAATTACCTTTTTGGTTTACATAATGAAATGAGTTTCTACTTTATCAAACAATTTCCAGAGCCATATTAGTTTTTTAAACTATAAAAAAACGGAAAACGTGCTTTATTTCTTTGTTACATTATAGCTTTTATGAATGACATATTTATTTCAGTCACGGTTATAAATAATATATAAACAAAAAATCTTTAATTACATTGTATATGTTTAAATAAAATTTTAATATATCTATTACGTGCTCATATCAGACTCACGCAATATATATATATATATATATATATATATATATATATATATATATATATATATATATATATATATATATATATATATATAGTGTGTGTGTGTGTTGTGTGTGTGTAATTTTAGGATATCTAGGTTAATAATTGCTTTTGTAAAAAATGTTTTAGTTTTTAAATTTCTTTTTGAACAACATGGATAGATCTGGTTTGCTCTTACATCATTGTTAGCAGTAAAAAGTTGTTTAAGTTGATTGACTAACATATCTAAAAGTGTCTATTTTGTCGTATATATAACATGTGTCAATTGTCTGTCATTGAGTTATTGTTTACCTTGGTAATTGCCATATCACCATGTATGATCTACAGGCATCAGTGTTTATATGACGTTGATTAATGATTGCCTTTTAGTGTCAATAAGTTTTTTCAGCTGCATAATGTCGTTTATTGACACACCATAGTTTGTTTGACCTGTGTTTCTGGTTACGCGACAGGTCAAAGTTGTCATATTAAAATACCTACACATTTGTATGTAATCTTAAATGTTTTCCTTTAAAAGAAACCCGTCGAATTGATTGCTTAATTAAGAAGAATTAACGTGCGTGGTGGTAAATCGTGTTAATCAGTTTGTTTTAGAGGGAAAGATGCATGTTTGTTCCATTTGCAGTCATCACATAGTACATAAATACCTACTTTATGTTCAAATCGATCTTATCTATTACGATATATTAAGACAATTAATTTTTTTTCGAAATTAGATTAGTTCAAGACATTATTGCAGCAAGGTAGCAATTATGTATATGCTACAAAAAATAAATTTTAGACGCAAATTGTCAACAGAATTAAGAGAAATCGATAACGTTTGCTTGTGGAATTTTGTTGTTAAATGGTGGAAAGACAGACGACGAAAGCTCGTAGATTTATACTGAAAGCATGATGCCCTGGAAATAAAGTAAAGGTAAATTAAGCAAATATATTTTCAATTATTACAAATTTCTAAGAAAACCTTTAGGTGCTGACACGAATCCTTGCTATACAGATGTTATTTATTGGATTATACGTACATTCTATGCTACTGAATCATACACGGCTTACATTTGTAAGAATTGAGGTATATTTAATACATATACGTCTTACATTTATAAGAATTTAAGAAAACTAACATAAATGTCCTTATTGGGTATCAATTAAAAAAAAACTCGATCAGATTTTTTATTTAAAAATTCTTTATTACAAAATTAATCATAAAGAAAATCAATAAAAACGCCAGAAATAATATTTTTTTCTTTTTATGATTATAAAACAAATGCTGGGATAGTGATTCATTACTTGACAACATCAGAATTTTTTTTTATTTTTAGGATTTTGTATTGAAAACCCATCGTTACAACATAAGTAGGGTATTTTACCTGCTGCCAAGAACATGCTTTATTAAAAAAACAAAATTATTTCTTCTATTTTAAACCCTATCAAAGTATTTTAATCATACAAGTCGTTTTAGATCTACTGTCTGTGATCAGTTACTTTGCATTTTGATACTTTCTGGCCCTTATGGCTTTTAAATACATATTGTGTATTTGAACATACTGATAATAAACCTATGAAACCACTGATTGACAAAACAGAACCTACAGTAGGTAATGTTTATTTAAAATCTTTCCACGTTTAAAGAAATTGAGAAAAACAAAAAATAATTTTGACATGTGGCTAAAAATTGCACTTTTCCCACCAAAAACACCATTCAGCTCAATTTATTTGATAGAGAAGGAAATTCGAATGAAATGTTAAAAACAATGACAGGAGCTTATATTTGTAGCAATAT
Source organism: Tegillarca granosa (assembly GCA_029721355.1). NCBI lineage: Eukaryota > Metazoa > Mollusca > Bivalvia > Arcoida > Arcidae > Tegillarca > Tegillarca granosa. The sequence continues at coordinate 1,550,490 of CM056609.1, forward strand.
TAGAGACCGACGTTATTTCTTGAACTTAAACAGAACTATTTATGGACCAAAAATAATTGTCAACAATTTTGTAAAGTAGGCTGTGATACGAAAACGTTTATATGTAATTAAATAGCTAAAAAACAAGAACCTTTGATAAGTCTTTGAAGAAAAGATGCTGCAATTAGCTTCAATTTTTAATATCAGACATGCTGTATCTGTTAAATTATTCATTATAATCAATACACAAATTCTTTTCCAAACATAATGCAAAAAAATACATTCATTTATTATCCGTCTTTTCTAATTTATCACCAGTGTTAATACGTGACTTTGCACACAAGAAGTTAATTTTGCAAAATCAATTTCAAATAAATTTTAAACATTTATAGTGAGGAGGAATTCAATTGATAATATTTTAAAATTGAAAAAGAGAAAGCATGTAATTGTGCTAAATATTATTAACTTTTCTTAAACGAATCTATACAAAAGCAAGCGTTGCTGTTGTTCTGTAGCATTGACTTTAAAAAGTGCAATATCAATTTAAACACCACTGAAAATTTTATCCAATATCCGTCCAAGAGAGGGAGTTTCTCACTAACTTCAAAAAAGGTAAATAACTCCAATTCGCTATTAGTGTTTGTCTGTCTTATTTGATATTTTATGTTCAATTTCCAAAATTTGCTAAATTTAAGTTTTGAAAAATCTTATTTAAGATAGATTTTGAAACTGATGCTAGAATTAAATGAAATAAAAACATTTGAAATATTTTATAGAAAGAATGAAAGTTGGCAGTTTTAATAGGATTTGTTTCTAATGTAAGTTTATATTTTAGGTTGTTTCTTTTATTTTTTAAATGTTTGTTGTGACAATTTAGTGTTGCATCTATTATCGCCAAATATAAATAAAACACAAACATACCAGTCCTTGTCCAAATCACAGTCCCCAAAACAAAGTAAAAACTTTGAAAGCTGGCAAATTTAGTTAAACACTTGAACTTCCATCAATGAAGTGAGGCCGGTTTCTCCGGAAGGGTAAGCACCTCCTGGCTAGCTAGCTAGACTCGTCACGTCAATTTTGAGATAATAAAACAAACATACCAGTCCGTGTCCACATCATAATCCCAAAAGCAAAGTAAAAACTTTGCAAACTGGCACAATATGTTATACCCGTAAACTTCCATCAAGGAATTGAGGCCGGGTGCTCCGGAAGGGTAAGCACCTCCTGTCTAGCTAGCTACACCTGTCACGTGCAAGTCAATTTTGAGAATAAAAGGAACAAAGAACTATGGTAAGTCAAATATATATACTTATCAACAATATTGTGATGACGGCCATAAAACTTTTTAAGGGCCCTGATTAGCCTAGGCTTGCAATATCCTTGTGTCAACAAATTAATTGTAAGTAATTTGCTTCGTTGCAGAAAGTCCCCATAGTGGGAACAAGCTTTACCGTACTGTATTAACTGTAATAAAAGGAACAAAGAACTATGGTAAGTCAAATACATCCAGTATAAGTTTGGATACTGTGATATCAACAATATTGTGATGAGGGCCATAAAACTTTTTAGGGCCTTAATTAGCCTGGGCTTACAATATTTTTGCGTTAGCAATTTAATTGTAAGCAGTTTGCTTCGTTGTAGAAAGTCCCCATAGTGGGAACAAGCTCTACCATACCATAACGTATTGACTTTGAAACAAATACACCATACGAAGCATTTATTTTTTAATAGTTGCAATCTTTTAAACTTTTAGATTATAAGAAGCGGAATACTCTGTGAATATTTCTTTCAAATGTGCCGTTTAAGAATTGGAATATGCAATTTAAATCTATGAATAATTATCTATATAAAATTGTAGCATTTTTAAATCCACGATTTTGCTTCAAATGGTTATATACCTTTGCACAAAATGACTTCTTACTGTTATTTTATCACAAAAATGTAATTTTAGTATCCACTTTAAAGAAATTGACTCAGATATGCACAGATATCAGATAGTTCACCATTATCTTGGGAGAATAAAGCAATATTGCAATCAATAAAACAGATATGGAGCTGTAATTTGCGTTTTTTTTGAAATCAACAAAAATCATAAACTAACCCAACCAAGACTCGGACGACTTGGGAATTATAAACGATATTCAAGACATAACAAAACAAACACGTATTAACTTGTACAAAGTACGAAAATTGATAATCTCTTGGTGACAATTTAAGATATCAGATGGCCATTTGATATAAAGTAGGACAAGACTTCAGCAGCAAATCATTGCAATATTTTCAACTGTCTAACCCTGGCGCCGGTTTCAAGGTGCATGACGGGCAATATCATATTTTAACCCCCAATGAAAATTATAATCTCTCTGTTGCTTAAAGTGTTATTAGAATTATAATTTAATAGCATGATGATTAGTTTTAACGTTATGTAGATTTTTATTTAATCGCCTATTTATAATATTTTACACATATAGGCTTAAGACAAATAGAAAAAATTTTTATTGTTATTTTTAACTTTGCAACGCCCAATAATGATAAGATATAGAATTAAAACAAAAGCAAAGATTTTTATCTCTATCTTTTTTCAAATGATTATCAGTATTTGAAATGTTATTATATATATAACACAAATACCAGTTGAATTTTGATGTGCCAGATGTGCCACATTTCGAAAATTTATTCCTCATCAGTGAAACTAAGACCAAAAAGTTTGAAAAAAAAAATCCGTTGTAATTTTAAAGATAAGTGTTTAGGAGGTGAAGCGATAGTTTAAAAAAAATAAAAATTACTTATTATATGTATGTACAAAACTATCCTGCATATTTTTGACGCCCCATAGTTCCCTGTTCCTTTCATATTCGTGACGCGCGTAGATACTTAAATAGAAGGTGTTTCCAGAGCACCGGCCTTACTTCCAAGGTGTACGTCCGCGCATTTAACTTAATTGTCTTTTTTTATAGTTTGGGATTTTAATTCAAAACGGGGACCGGTATGCTTTTGTTTGTCTAATAGACGTCTGAAAGTAATTTTGTTAATTGTATGTTAACATTCTGTTTGATTACAGCTGCACCTCTTTATCAAAGGAATTGTGTGATTTACAGTATGTTAGATTAATGAAAATATCTTTTTAGTGATAGGTTTCAATCGGATGTCAAATCCACTTCATCAAGTAATTTTATCGTAAAATAAAAAAGAATGTTGTGAATCTGAAGAATTTAAGAACTGTTGTCACGATAAGGAATGTAGGTCCCAGATCTAGTCTTTTCGATTTCTATTAACTGGACAAACTTTTTTGTCTTATGTTTTTGAAGTTTTATGCCAAAATAATATCTTGGTATATATATATATATATATATATATATATATATATATATATATATATATATATATACCTTTCATATAACCTTCTTTCGTAATATAGTTGAGTTAGAAGCGGTTTGCGGTTATATGTTATACAGTGGACTTGATTGTGTGTAAAAGGTTGTTTATATTCTGTATATATTTAGGAATATTCACAAACATGTAAAATATAATTATTTAAAGTTAAACTATATAAGGAAAGCTTATCACATTTCCATCACATATTTCAACTTTTTTTAAAACGTCAAGGAAAAATAATTATATGATTTATATATACTTATTGACTGAAATGCATCATAGCAAGTATCCGTTAACGAGTTTTCTTTTTTAAAATGTGTCTTAATTATGTCTTTCTTATATAGGCTTGACTTTACTTGTTTTCCTTTTTTTCTTTATTAATGGCTTTGGTTATTGCCATGCACATTTTTTCAACAACGGCGTTTTAGCATGTCAATATTTTCATTGCTCTAAAAACTGTCTCTTTAAAATTTTAGTATTTTTTGATATTTTAAAACGTTTTACCTGATATTCGTAAAAGCAAAAAATACAATAATTGAAATATTAATTTCCAAAGTATGAAACATGATTTTGGTCCTATCTTATGTGGTCGAAGTACGTATATGAACCATTTCTGTCTTTTTTATTGTTTGCACTGACTAGATAAATATATAACACAGATACCAGTTAAATTTTGATGTGTCAGATGTGCACATTTCGGAAATTCATTCCTCATCAGTGACACTAAGACCGAAAAGTTTGATAGATAAAAAAATCATCCAAACAGTTGAAAATGATGAATCTAAATTTCCAAAATTATATAAATCCAAATCTTATTCATTTTCAATTGTCTTATGTTTTTATCTTTCAAACTTTTCGGTCCCTAGTGTCACTGAATAGGAATGATTTTCCAAAATGTGCACATCTGGCACATCAAAATTTAACAAGTATTTGTGTTATATATCAAACTTAATTGAAAAGTAATTAAGTCTTTCACTTTGCTTCATGTTCCTCAAACAATTACTTGTTGTTTATCATCATACCAAGTTCCCGTTTAAAGTAGGTTATAGGACAATGAACTGGAGGTAGTATACTTGTCTGCGGCATCCTTTCTGGATGAGCTAGCACCTTACAAAAAGTCGCGCTTAATGTGGTCCAGTGCACGGAAGATCATTATAATATATAACACAAATACCAGTTAAATTTTGATGCGCCAGATCTGCACATTTCGGAAATTCATTTGCATATCTCAAGCATACACGAACTTGTTCATAGATAAAACCAAAGAGATTATTATCCTCGTTCTTGTTATGAATATTTAAAAATTTCTTGATGCGACGTTAAACAACATTACAACAACAACCAGGCGGGTCATCATCAGTCGTCACAATATACCCTAATCTATTTAGTTAGCTTGTTATTTCAACTGGTTGATTCCTGATATTTGCAAAGATGTGAGAGAGAATAAAAGCATAACATAAATTACTTTTTTTCTATCCCTTAACAGGTTTTCATGCAACTGCAGGAATTTTTCCAGGTTAATTCGTCAGTAAATGTAGTATGTTGTCGCATAATGTAAAAAGTGCAAATATTTGCCTGATTAAACATAACGTGAACACTAAAAGTTGAATGGAACTTTAATTAACTCATATTTTGAAATCAATTATTTTCGTTTGTTCATGCTTAAGGACACTGCAGGCAAGATTAAATCAATTTAATCAATTAATTATCGGAGGTTTAATATATAGGGTAGGCTATTATTCTAACGAGAATAAGAACGTAATTCTATGTTTACTATAATAGTAAATAGTTTGAATTTGTTTTCACTGTAACAAATTCGCTTGGTAATTAAAGCTTAGACATCCTTAACCTTTTTTTGAAAATTGGATCTTTTCAGAAATTGTTCAGTTTAAATGCTTAATAGCGTTTTTAACCAAAAATATTTAGTCAATTAAAACGGACCTTTAACAACTAATGCCGAAAAGCTAATCATATACCGTGTGACATCGGGTGGCCATTCATTAGATCATTGTTGATTTAACAAATATGTTGTTCTAAATATAAAATACAATTTTCCTTTTAATGTATTATAAGAAACAAAAAATGAGAATTTTTGAACAAGAGCCAACCTCTTTTATTAATTTATTTAATCAATTACTGATATTAATAAGGTATGGTCGATAATCATCGTAAATACAATAATGTGTAATACTTTGAGGTTCTTCTTTTCCTTGTTTTGTTTGTCTTTCTCTTTTATAAGTTTTTGTGTCATGAAGAAATTTGCCAAGTACAGTTTCTGTGTCTGTTCATTATACACAAACTTAATTTGTTAAATTTCGTGTAGAATGCATGAAATTTATCGCTATAAACAACTTTACGAAGAATCACTATAAAATAATAGAAAAGAGATTGCAATCTGATATACCGAAACGTTATAGCAGAAGCAAATTTGAAGAAGCTCTTTTTATTTCAAAGTCATACACCTAAAAATATCCTAAGTATATTTAACTTAAAAATATTTTTTGTTTACTTGTAAACAAGAGTTGTTTATTTACTTTTTTTAATCTATAGTTGTGTTTCCTGTTACTAGACATATTACCTAAAGTTTTTGTATAAATAAATTAAACCTACCAATCTAAAATTATCAAAAATTGAATTTCGAGTGTAAAAAACAGAAAATGAAAAACTGAATAACAAATACAAAAGGAGCAGAATTAAACTCCTCATACATATTGTCACATGCAGGCAGAATTTTGAATATTTCATTTGGTTATTAATTGCCACGTGCAGAATTGTAAATATTTCTTTTTGTTATTGTTTTTTTTTTTTGGACAGAACTTTTGTTTTTGTTTGGTTCTTGATATTGATGGGCAGAATTTGGAATATTTCTTTTGGCAATTGATTTTCACGTATAGATTGACTTCTATGGGCAGAACTTTAAACATTTGTTTGAGTTATTAATTGTCACGTGTAGAATTGTATTTATTATTAATCTTATGGACGGACCTTGAAATTTTGCCTTTGGTTATTAATTGTCTTGGGTAGGTTTTTAAACATTTCTTTGTGTTGTTAAATGTCGCGTGTAGAATTTTGAAAATTTATTTTGGTTATTTATTTTCATGGTTATAGCTTTAAATATTTCTTTTGGTAATTGATTGTCATGTGTAGAATTTGAATATTTCTTTTGGTTATTAAGTTTCATAGGCAGAACTTTGAATCTTTCGTTTCGTAATTAATTGTCACTTGTAGAATTTTGAATAATTCTTTTAGAAATTAATTGTCAAGTGTACAATTCTGAATATTTCTTTTGGTATTTAACAGTCATTTGCAGAATCTCGAATCTTTCGTTTGGCGGAATTTTGAACGTTCAAGTTTTTCCACATGACCAATATATTGGTATTATTGCAGCAGTAAATGAACAGGTGATCGAAAGAGAAAGTTATTAGGCCTATGTGGCAAATTTCAGTTTTTGTTGGAGGAAAGTTTTTTTTTCATTGCTTTCTTTTTTGGCTTTTTTATATTAACTTGTTTTGTTTAGTGTTTTGACAAACGAACTAACTTTATATATATGACACATATCAGTTAAGTGAATAAAAAGTATAGAATACCTTAAATTTAGCATAACATTTACGAAAGAGCGAATTAAGCATAATTTTAATACATTAACTGTTTGTATATTCTTAGCCACAAAAAGGTTGACAATGTTGCTTCTTCGAATATCTTTTTGTTGAAAGAAAATAATGCAATTAAAACCATTCTTCTACAACATTATATTTTTCCAATGCAAGATCAATTAGATTATTAAATTGAAACGTTAATTCCTGTGCCAACCTTGTCTGTCTAGTACAAATATTATATAACAAGTATTATATATATATATATATATATATATATATATATATATATATATATATATATATATATATATTACAGTTTTCCTGTTTGCTATTGTTGTATCAAATGTGACACTCTTTTGTTATTCAGCTTCATTAAAATTGATTCTACCTTTTGACCTAGGTGTTTCATTATAGTTCACATTTTCTTAACCGTATGTGGTCACATATTGTAAAAGAGCAAATATTTGGATAGAATAAAACATTGTTTGATTTTAATATCGGTTGTTTGATCAATAAGTCATGACTTCTGGTTATAACATACTACTGTAAGTTATGTAAAATCAATATTATGTAATTTTAAAGAAATACACTCATAGAGAATATGTGGTGATTATTGTCAATACTATTATTATTCATTTATGTATTTGTTTATTTATTAATTAATTATTATTATTATTTGTAAATATATAAAAAATACCTGCTACATTTTGATGTGCCATATATGCACATTTCGGAAAATCATTCCTTATCAATGACACTAGGGGCCGAAAAGTTTGATGGCATTCTTTGTAGTCCTGATCCAGTTGATTTTACTGCCCATTAACATTCCATGGAAAAACTAACCAGCTGTTCTGCTGGTTATTTCTTTCATGACTTTGTCATTAACATTATTGATAGGTCAATCCTACGTTTTTTATATGTCCAAGAGACATATTTCAAAAGGATCTTAAATTCATTGGAGCCATATTTTATTATGTTTACCAAAATTTAAACATCCTGAGTTTGGTGAAAAATGTTCTTTATTACGATCACAAAGACTGTTAAAGACAGACATTTTAATCATATTCTGCTGGTGTGGTTTAGTTGTTTCCTGTTCCTGTAATTTTCTTGAAAAATTATGTCTATATTTATTGTAATATTTATTTTTGCAGAATATATTTCCATCGTCAAAAATATCTGTTTTGGGTAAAAAACATTTTAAAAACCTTGGAAATTTTCAAAAGGTTTTTAGACCAATAGTTAATGTTATTTCGTGCTAGAAACTTTTAGTTGGAGTGGAGTGAAATTAAGTCATTAAATTAATCCTCAATAAAAATTCTTTCCTTATATAAATACATCAGCTCAGGAATTGTTGGGAAACCGGATTGCCCGGGGTAAATTCTTTTACATTGGAATCTATCCAAAGTTGGATTAGAACCTAGATGATGACATACACTATTATCCTAAAAGGCCCTGGTTTGATGTCCGATTTAGAAAAGATTGTAACCATTTTTTTAATTCCGCTTTTTAAAAGACATATTTATTATAAATTTTAAAAATATATTTTGTCCTTTGGTTTATATTGTCGCTATAATAGTGATATACCAGGCCCCAGTTTCTAAACTAAGATTTTTTAAATTATATTTAACAAATGTTGGCAAGCATTTTGGAATAAGGATTTACCATACTGAATATATAACAAATACCAGTTAAATTTTGATGTGCACATTTCGGAAATTCATTCCTCATAAGTGACACTAAGACCGAAAAGTTTGATAGATAAAAACATAAGCTAAACAGTTGATTGAAAATAATGAATCTAAAGTTTCAAAATCATATAAATCCAAATCCAGCTAAGGAATGCTTTGCATGAGGGAACAAACTTTTGAGGGCTGAAAATTTTGCTAAATGGAACATTTTCTGACAGTACAAAGTACTGCCGACTGAGTTATGGATACCCTCGAGGAGTTTTACTCCACCAGCAGCGGTACCTTCTCAGGGGTAGTAAATATATAACAAATATAAAACAAATCTTGTAAGCTTAAAGTGATCACCCAAGTAATAACTTCAATTCTACAATATTTTAAAAATCCACAGAATTATCAAGATTTCCAATTAGCCTGATTTAATTTAAAGAAAATTTTTGTTAAGGAAAAATTGTGAAAATGAGGATGGTTCTAAAATATTTCAAAACATTCGTCAATATTCTTATAAGCATTAAAGACGTTTACTAGGCTAAACATTTAGTTTAGTACAAAAGAATGTTATCTTTTATTAGTTTTTAGACTACACGTGTATTTTTAATAATAAAAATATAGATTTCTTTTAGTTTCGTTGTTTCCTTTTATCGTTCGTTTTGTGTTTTAGTTACTTTTATTAACCAATATATATTTTTTATCTACACGTTGCTATGACAAAGGTTTACAGCACTGAGTACCTTCTTTGCTGTTCCCAAACACCGTTATGAAATTGTGGTGATCTAACAACATATTGTCCTTTAATTAAATTTTCTCATTCAAATTTTTTATTAACTGAAAATAGTTTTTACATTAAAATTTTTTTTATAAACTGTTTTAATGAGTATGATTATTTAAAACGTAAAGTTAAAAATAAAAAGAACATGAAAAACATTTCGAGGCAATTAAAAAGACTGAATATATACAAAATAATGGAAAACAAGACAAAAGATCCAAACACAGAAAGGACAAATATTTTTTTCTTTTTTTTAAATTATTATTAGGTTTTTTTTATATTTGGAATCTGTGATGATTGTGATTGCTTTTGCTTTGTTTTGATGCTGCATACCTATCCCAAGTTCACATTCATTACTTGAGTGTACACCCATCCCAAAATAGAGAATAATTTAATGTCAATCATTAAGACATTTTTCAGTTAATTGGATATATTATGGCCGTCATTACAATATTGTTGATAAGTATGTAGTCACTGTATCTCAACTTATACTGGATATATTTGACCTACCATAGTTCTTTGTTCCTTTCATTCTCAAAATTGACTTGCACCTGACGGGTGTAGCTAGCTAGACAGGAGGTGTTTACCCTTCCGGAGCACCCGGCCTCACTTCCTTGATGGAAGTTCACGTGTATAACATATTATGCCAGTTTGCAAAGTTTTTACTTTGTTTTTGGGATTGTGATGTGGACACGGACTGGTACGTTTGTTTTATTATTATTAATATTGAATTGTCCACTGTAGGTTTGTTAAAAAACATACATTGTCTCATTAAACTTAAAATTGATAAAATATTATTAAGAGAAAAATTGGAATGTTTGAGTTGAAAGTACATTTGTTTGAATAAATTATTTTAAAAATTAGATCTGATCGTTTTTATCTGCTTATTCACTAGCTCTAATTTCTATATTTCGATTTGTTTTTGGTTATTAAAAAGGTAAAATCGATGTATTGTTAGTTAGGTTCATCCTTTGACATTTCTAAATTAAAAATTTAAAAAAAAACATATCCCAAAAAATAAGCTTTGCAGATCTACTACGCTTTACTTTTTAACGTTCCATGGCTACAAGCAAATCGTTTTGTTCATTTGCTGTGTGTGTGTGTGTGTGTGTGTGTGTGTGTGTGTGTGTGTGTGTGTTCAAAAGAAAAGTACATGCATCTAAAAACATCTAAATACCGAAAGGAAGCCCAGGAGGCACTGTTTTAAATTTTAAATTCTTTTTAATGACCAGGACTGGGTTTTAACTTCCGAGCTCTCTCTCTCTCTCTCTCTCTCTCTCTCTCTCTCTCTCTCTCTCTCTCTCTCTAACCACCTACCACTAAGCTACGATTATGCGATTATTAATAAAAGGTATTAATTAATGCTTTTCAAAGTGTTTAACATTTTTCCTGAAATAAATTTTAATCAACACTTTTTTTAAATTTTGGTTGTTTTTTGCAGAAAAAAAAGCATGCATAGCAACAAAGACTGTTTATAAAGAAAAATGTATTAAAATTAAGGCTGATGTTAGCAATAAAAAGATTTGATCTCTTTAACCCATCTTTCAAAAATATTTTTAGATATTTAAAAAAATAAAAAAATAATGATAATAAAACTTAAAATAAAATTATCCTCCGCGAGTTAACATGGCGTTATTTTTATAGAATAGTAATAAACGATGCTGAATTTTTTTGAAAGGTTTTGCTACTTTTATCCCCCCTTTAGTTGAAAACAAAACGTTTAAGAAACAAACCATAGCCATTTACTTGTCTCGGGGGTAAATTTTAAACCATAACTTTAAGATTGTTATTTCCTTGGCAACCGTTTTTGCATTAAGTTTAAAGATTACGTCGAATAATTAATTGTTGCTTCTTCTCTTTTGGGAAAAATGACTATCATGAAAAGTACTTCTTTAAGACAAACAATTGAAAATTGTCAAATTTAATCTGTTTCAGGTGTTAAAAGAATCTATTATTTCTTGCTTGTTTACTGGACTTTTTATAGAATAGTCACTTAGGTATGATAGTGGGTAATAAACCGATTCAATAAAATATGCTATTTGTTTAAAAAAAAACAGAAAAAAAGACGGTTTTATTTATGACTTGCGAAAGAAGTAGAAAAAAATTATCTAACTAGACAGGAAACATGGCCCTTTTTTTATTAATTTTTTCTTTATTGTTTTAATTTTTAATCATAATCATTATCACAGCACTCGAAAATGGGTTTGTCTTAAAATAAACCTAGTGGAAAATTGTTATTGGAAAATTGTATGTAGAAAATTGCTTTTAAAAAATTTATGAATATGGTTATCTATATCAGTGATCGTAAAATTAATTCGAAGTCATGTTTTATTTTAAAAGCAAGACGTCCATTTTTCATCCCATTTGTACCATCATTTTGTACATTTCCCGTCGTCTAATACAACAAATTTTAATATTTATTTTTTTTTGGTTTTGTCTTCTTATCTCTTTCTTTCTTCCTTTTATTTATTTTAATTTTATTTAATTTTATTTATTTTATTTTATATTATATTTTGTTATTATTATTACTTTTATTTTATTTATTTTATGTGTATAGAAAAGCCCAAAATTCACCTATGTACAAGAATAAACCTATTATTCTGTTATTTCTTTATTTTTGAGAAGGTTATCGGCGTCTAGTAGCTTGATAATGAATAAGAATTCATGCCATGTAGCAATGTTGATTTATGTCTCAGTCAAATTTGTTTAATTATATCAAGACGTTTGAATCCAAAATCGTGAATTAAACCAAAGTTCCCGGAAAAAGCCTTCGGCAAGCGAACTGACAAAGGTTCAAGACTAAGGTCTGCCCGCACGGGATTGAAAATCAATGTTATCTGTAAGCACGCGATTTGGACCGAGACTCTGAATAAGATTTACAAGTGACCGTATAGATAAACTTTATCAATTAAACCGTCGATAAATGCCGCTGTTTACCGTTATTAGGCGCCTAAGACAACTTATCAATCCGTATCTTCAGTTCTAAATCTGTAATTATTAATTTTCGGTCGTAATGAAGCTAAATATGAGTTTTTGTCGAAAATCATTAATAACTGCATCACATGCAAAAACACACAGAATGCAAGTTAATATAAGAAACAGTCTCGGTCTCAAACAAAAATGCAATCTATACAGGTTGATGAAAGAAATAACAATCACAACTGATCGAAATAAAATAAATGACAGGTTCAGTCAACAATAATCAAACCAATAACAAGACAAATTACAAGTAAATGATGGGCAAAACTAATACAACCAAAAACACGACACAATACAAGTTAATGACAGAAACAGTCAACACACCCAAGAACATGACACAATTCAAGTTAATGACAGAACGAGCCAACACAACCAAGAACATGATACAATACAAGTTAATAACAGAACAGACAATACAACCAAGAACACGACACAATACAAGTTAATGTCAGAAACAGTCAACGCACCCAAGAACACGAAACAGTACAAGTTAATAACAGTTACAACAGACAAAATCAATAACATGACACAATACAGGTTAATGACAGAAACAACCATTGTAACCGAGAAAACGAAAAAGTACAAATTTATGACAGAAACAGCCAGCGTAACGGAAAAAAACGAAAAAGAACAACAAATTATAGAAACAGACAATCATAGGATCACTCATTATAAGGTGATAAATAATTGATCAATTATCAGGCTAAAGATCTATTTCTTGCAAGATGTTTGTTTGAGACATGATTTGGCATAAGTGATTCTTTAGGCTATATTTTACTGTGTGTAATTAAAAGCAAATTCTGGTGATGTTTAAAGGAAGTTACAATGTAATGTCAATAACTGAACGTGACTAGCTTATTTCAATATTCATTTATATTATTTGACAAAGAAAAGGTTATTTTTCTTCCTTTCATAGTTAATCCGTGCCTTGCTAACAAAACTACTAAGATTAAAATTCTAGCATGCTTATCCTATTATATATAATATGACCTTAGAAAGACTAATTACAATTGTAGCTTGTTGGACAATCAATAGTTAACTTTGTGCCCCCTGGGTCCCGTTTGTTTTTGTTCGACTTAAATATATCTGCTGTTTATGTAACCTGCGTGTGTGCGCGCGCGCGCGCGCGTGTGTGTGTGTGTGTGTGTGTGTGTGTGTGTGTTACCTTTGCCTATGAATATTTAGTATCTGGAAAATTCTGACCTGTCATCACTTTTAATAAATCGAAATGCCTTGTATCAGTGATCAAGTATATGAATCGTCTGTGTAAAACGTATAATTAAATCTTGTAGAAGGTGTTTGGTTCATCAGTAAAATCCGACTTATCAGCGATATAAGTTCAGTTGTATATGTCTGTATTAATACTTAATACCTCATTTACCAATCCATGATTAGGTTGTATTTTACTGGGTTTGTATGATTTGATGAAGAGAATTTCACTTCTCTAAAAACTTTGCTTGCAGTTTATTAGCGGATGGTTAAAAAGAAAAAAGTTTTCTTGTGTTTCAGTTTATTATAAATGCACACACACACACACACACACACACACTATATATATATATATATATATATATATATATATATATATATATATATATATATATTTATTTACTGGTTTGAAAAAGTGCACTACACTTTTCACAGACATGTATTAAATCTATTATTAATCTCATATTAAATCAACGTAAAAATGAAATTCAATTATTATAATAACAAACCCGAAATTTAACAGTTTTTAAGCTGACCTATATTTCTGAACTGATTTTCCGAAAATCGATGTTACAACGTCGCGGCGTAATAATAAATTAAATGTCACCATTAAAAGACTATAAAATGTCTTGTAAAAAACTGAAAAAGGTTTTTAATTGATGTCTTTTCATTCATTTTCTTGTTAATTTCACTCAACATATAAATGATATTACAATAAAATCCTTTGAGAAAAAGGGTACTATATTACGTCTCGTGACAACACATTTACCAACAACAACGTAGGACTATCATACGTTTGTAGGACATGTGTGTCAAGTTACAGGTTGACGTTTCCCATAGCAAAAGAAAACTGAATGAACATTGTTTAAAAAACCGTGGAACCAACTAATGAAATGGAATTAATATTTATTTGGTTGAAACCTATTTTTTTGCCAACTATGGGCTTGGAGTGAGACAAAGGGATTTCGTTTAATGATGACACCAGTGGTAGCTGTATATAATGGCTGATCAGAGACATGTGGAGGTAAAACAAGTGGTAGGGGGTGCATCAGACTGGACGTTTCCCGAGAAGGTATCACTGATATGTTTCTTTTGTGAACAGAACAGTCCCAACTATAGCTGTTAACTGAGGCCTTGTTTCTGTGGCCTGACATAAGCATGATGTGGCGTAATTGAAACTCAGGTTCACTTGGCATAGATGTGACTGTGGCTCTCTGGCGATGTGCAATGTATACTTGAATTAAGTTATAATTTTTTTATATTTTTTGCATAAATTTTGAAAACACGCGTTTAGAAATTGGTTGAGGTGTGTAACAAATTTATTTTGTCTTTGGATTTTTAAGGGGTGTACAAAAGAGATTCTTCGAGACTGGATTACAAAGAGATAAAAACATTTTATAAATAAATATTTAATAGTCTTAATTATTTTGGTGAACAAATATCAGAACATGTCAAGTCGAATAATTTTTTGCAAAATTTTAATCTAAAACAAATAAAGTATTTTAATGTTTCTAGGTGGAATATTTGCCGATCTCGAAAACATTCCCATTTGTTTACAATTTAAAATAACTTCTATTAATAGAACTGAAAGATGGGTAATCACCGAAACTGGTCGAAAGTAGTTCCGGTAGAAAACGTTGTTTTTGGAAAATAACAACGTCATTTGACAGGAAAACAACCAATGAAATTGCTCTAAATCGTGTAAAAACGTAAAGTTTGAAATTATTTTCTTTTGCCATCATGAAGCAACAGTAATTTATAAAATTTACCTTAGTTCACTGAATTTTGCTCATTACTATTTGTGTTCATTATTGGAATTTATTCAAATAAAATGGTCAGTAAATATGTGTAAAAATGACAAATAGATTCAGTAAATTACCTGTATATAAGGCCATTTAAGGAAATACATGTAATGAATAACTCCACTAAGTATTACAGATAATTACTAAATTTTAGTAAATATATGTAATTCCGAATTTCAACTATTTACTGTAAATATGTAACAAAATACCTGTTAAATTTTGATGTGCCATATGTGCATATTTAGGAAAATCATTCCTCATAAGTGACACCAGGGGTCGAGAAGTTTGATAGATAAAAAACACAAGTCAAACTGTTGAAATTAAATGAATCTAAAGTTAAAAAATTATATGAATTCAAATTTAGCTAAAGAATGCTTTGCATGAGGAAACAAACCTTAGTTTTAATTAAATTTAAAAAATTTAAGACGGCTGAACATTTTGCTAAAAATTACGTTTTCTGACAATACAAATTACTGCCTATTGAGTTAAAGATACCCTCGGGGAGATGAACTCCACCAGCAGCGGTACCATAACATTGCATATGTAAAGGAAAGTTGCAACTGAAAGAAAACATAAATTATGCAACAGCTAACGCACCTTAGAACCTGGAACAAGTAAAGATATCACAGCCAATAAAACCAGACAAGACAAGCACGTATTTGGTAGCAACTGTTTTACAGACATATTGTATGGTAATCGCAGGTGCGCATAGCGATTTATAAGTTACGACCAGAATAAAGTAAATGAAAAACACAATTGATCCTAGTCTATAAAACATATTATCAATCCTAAACCAACATTAGCATTCAAATATAGTACATTCAATTATAAGCCTAAGAGTCAAGTCCCAATTTCTTAGAACTTCTACTTCAGGAGAAAGCTTAAATATGAATAACGACAACAATGACACTCGTAGCGGCGACGTGTTATATCATTTTCTGGCGAGACCAGTATTCTTTAAAAAAAAGAGTCTTATCAAAATTGGTCTGACATCCAACTTTTCATTGTCATAAGTTTGTATTGTTTTTATTTATTTATTTATTTATTTATTATTTATTTATTTGTTTTTTAATTAATTAATTAATTAATTTTTTTTCCTTGCTTTAGTTGTTGGCAAGTTCATGTGTTGATTGTGCAAATCTTCAATTTACAGGTGCTACGTAACATCGAACTAACCCTAATATAATGAACTTAAAATATCCTTCTTTTAAACTTTATCGAAGTCGACCTTTCAATCAGCAATTTAAAAAGGTGTTTCTTCAAATTTTGATCTCTTAAATGACAAGAACACTGATACATGGTAATAAGGACCAGACCAATAAATACTTTAACCACACAACTGAACTATACCAAAGAAGGTTAGAGTGTGATTACCTTTCCTGGGCACCCGGTCTCACCTTTCTGGTTGAATTTAATTTACCAGTTTCAACATTTTTTCTTTGCTACGGTATGTTTGTGTTTGATTGTACAGTCATTTGAACATGGACCGGTATGTTTGTGTTTGATTGTACAGTCATTTGAACGTGGACCGGTATGTTTTTTTTATTGTACAGCCATTTGAACGTGGACCGGTATGTTTGTGTTTGATTGTACAGTCATTTGAACGTGGACCGGGATGTGTGTGTGTTTGATTGTTCAATCTTTTAAACATGGACCGGTATGTTTGTGTTTGATGGTACAATCATTTGAACATGGACCGGTATGTTTGTGTTTAATTGTTCAATCTTTTAAACATGGACCGGTATGTTTGTATTTGATGGTACAATCATTTAAACATGGACCGGTATGTTTGTATTTAATTGTACAGCCATTTGAACGTGGACCGGTATGTTTGTGTTTGATTGTACAGTCATTTGAACGTGGACCGGTATGTTTTGTTTGATTGTACAGTCATTTGAACGTGGACCGGTATGTTTTGTTTGATTGTACAGTCATTTGAACGTGGACCGGGATGTGTGTGTGTTTGATTGTTCAATCTTTTAAACATAGACCGGTATGTTTGTGTTTGATGGTACAATCATTTGAACATGGACCGGTATGTTTGTGTTTAATTGTTCAATCTTTTAATTATGGACCGGTATGTTTGTATTTGATGGTACAATTATTTAAACATGGACCGGTATGTTTGTGTTTAATTGTACAATCATTTGAACATGGACCGGTATGTTTGTGTTTGATTTTACAGTCATTGGAAGTTAACAGGTATGTTTGTGTTTGTTTTTACAACAATTTGAACATGGGCCGGTATTTTTATGTTTGATTGTAGTGACTAGTATCAATATGTTTTATGAAATGTCGACGTCTGTATGTAAGTAAACGTTTAACTGTTATGGATTGGTTAGTAGTATACTTACTTACAGTGATTACAGTAAGTCTAATCAGTCAATTTTACTTCCATTATCTATAACAAAATACCGTGTATTGGACGTCTTTGATTGGATACATTGTCTGACATAAATATTTATAAATATGTATATATAAATATACATGAAATCCTAGGCTTCAGTTATTGCTTATTCAATGCAGCAGATGAAGGATTGAAATTTGATCACGTGGTTTCTGTTTTTAAAAATCAATGCGAATTTTTGTATTCTTACTAGAAATAAATTAAAGGCAAGTATTAAATTTAATTATAAAGAAAATGTGTTTCATGTTGTACATGTAAGGAAATTAAATTTTCAATAATATAAACTTGTTTGTAATTTAAATCGTTTTGGATATATGTTTTCGATATTGGTACATTTTGAGCTTATGGATGTATCATCACTGAAATTTTATTAGTATTTGTTTATAAAATTTGAAATAATGTCTCAACGATTTACATAAAGGTACGTTTTTCTTAATTACTATTTTATAGTTTGTGTGAACATGTATATAAATGTGATTTACAATATCTCATGGTTTTGTTCAACGTAACAAGCAAAAGATTTCTTGTTCTACGTTGAATGATGTTTTACCATTTCATACAATTTTCATTTCAGTTTAATTCTGTAAATATTTTGGTTATTATTATTATATTTTCAATTGTATTTTTATTTACAGATTTTATAATTAACATCAGTGAAAAAATTACGAAACAAGAAAGAATGAACGTGTTAACAAAATGGAATCAAAATTAAAGGTAAGAACTTTTATTGTTTTCTCTTTCATTTATTTATTCATTTTATAAAATATACCATTTAGCCAAATTTTCAGCTGTTTTGATTTTTGAAATTTATTTAAAACTAAAGTTTCTTCCCTCATGCAAAGCATTTCCTAGCTGGATTTGGATTCATATATTTTTGGAACTTAAGATTCATTAATATTCAACTGTTACGCTTATGTTTTTTATCTATCAAACTTTTCGGCCCCTAGTGTCACTGATTAGGAATGCTTTTCCGAAATGTGCACATATGGCATAACAATATTTAACAGGTATTTGTGATATATATATATATATATATATATATATATATATATATATATATATATATATATATATATATATATATATATATATATATATATATCCACTTTTTAAACGCACCACTGAATGGTTTTAAATGTTAATTTCGTTGGTATATTAATATCTTGTCTGATGCGTTGATTTACATGCTTACATCTGGCACATCAAAATTTAGCAGGTATTTGTTATATATTTACATGATCACAAATACTGTTATTTTTGCTTTGTGTTTTAAACAATCGACAGGAATTTATAACAATATATTTTTTTAAAACAATATATAGTTTGTTTTAACCCACCTTTTAAATTCTTTATTTTTTATGAAATAGTTTTAAACAATTTTATAAAAGAGGTTGAAATAATTTGATTTTACCCTTTATATAGTGGCTTATTTCTGAATATCGACATAATTTTAGTCAACATGTCGGCTAAATATCTTTACAAATCCAGATAATATCCTGAAAATGTTTGATACCAAAATAAAAAGTTGAGTTAAGTAACACGACTTGTCGCGTTAAAAATTAATCGCGATATCAAGATAATTATCACCACTGGTCAACATTATTATCGCGGCAAGTCGTGAAATTTATCTCAACTTTTTATTTTGGTATCACAACTTTCCATGATATTAACTCGACTTGTCAAGATTTTAAGTCGACATGTTGAGATAATTTTATGTCGACTAAAATAAGCCACCATACCTTTAGGACTTTTAAGTAAACTTTATAATTTTCGGAAAAATCCTTCTTAATAACGTTTGCTTGTCACATATTGAATACAAACGAAATGTCGTACAAAAGTACTGGCATTAGAATGCTTGTACAAACGATTTTATCAGATTACAAGTTTTAACGCAGGTGCCAACTTAAACAAATAAAGCATTCGGTACCGCATATTCCAGTGCGTATAGTTGTCTTCAATTTAGGTAAAAGACAATTAGACGCCTTTTAGCATTGCAAGGTATGCGTATTCTATACTTAACATGTTCAATTTCTCTCTTTGACTCTTTTCAAATAATCTTGTATTGTTCTTTCCTGGTTTCGTTGGCTGTTACAATATTGTTCTTTCCTGGTTTTGTTGGCTGTTACAATATTGTTTTTTCCTGGTTTTGTTGGCTGTTACAATATTGTTCTTTCCTGGTTTTGTTGGCTGTTACAATTACGTTTATTCAGTTGCTGATTGACTTCTTCCATTTTCAATTTTTTTCAAATATCTCGGCATAATTTACTGAAGACAAATCTAAAATGCTTCGTGAATGAACAATACGTTAACTCTGGTTCTGTAACATAAAAAAAGGGATGCACTTACTGAAGGGTTGAATGAACAATGAACTTTTTTTAACAAAACCATTTTTGTAATAATCATTTTTGTGATCCGGTATGGCACTTATTATCCAAACAAATTTGAAAAAAAAAAATTGAAAATTTAATTATAATAACAGTTTAATTTTGCCAACACAGTAAATAATCATTATATTCAGTATTGAGTAAGACACCACATTTGTCATATATTTGTTTATTTATTTATTGCTTTTGTTGACGTAATCGCACTGGGTATATGACTCCATTTCAAACAAACACTAAAAATTTATTTTTTTCTTTATTACGCCATAAAGAAAAAAATCGATTGATAATCCTGTGTTCATGTCGTGAATGATTTAATTGCCTAAACTTAATTCATTGAAATAGAAAGTATTAAGAAATTTTGTGAAAGGTCGGAACCATTTATCGCATAATCAAATAAAAAAAACTTTCCGGTTTCATCAATTAGAGAACATGCAATTTTCTTAGCACTAAATCACATTTAAAATTAAAACAAAACGAACACAATTAAACTGTTAAGCGTTTTCAGTACTCAGATCACAATAAAATTGTAAGTTTACGTCTTTTAGAATGTTGAAATAAAGTCGTTCTTGCTCTATTGTGGGCAATATCATTTTATTTTCAATCTAAAAGATGGATTTATATTTAAATTGTCATTATTAGAAGGCTATCTTCATTTAACATATCATTTAGTCATTTATTTCCAAACAATACATTTTCTCATAAAATTACCACTGCGGTAGCTCAGTTGGTAGAGTGCTCGCTTCGTAAGTGGAAGGTCGTGGGTTCGAACCCTGGACGGGTCTGACCCTAGACAAGAAAGTGGGTAGTGACTGTTCTTTCGCCAAGCACTTGGCATTACGAAATGAAAGTCACGGTTCTTTCGGATGGGAACTTAAAATAAACGAGGTCCCATGTCACGACAGGCATGGCACGATTAAGAATCTGCTGTATAATACCATCAGCGCAACGCAAAGGCAGAATTTCTGCACTTTCGCCAAAACTGGCGACTTCTCGATGTAAGTGAAATATTCTTGACTGGGACGTTAAACACCATTACTCAACTTAACTCAACTTCTCATAAAATCAAATGGGCACTTTAAATATTATGATTTGTTCAAAGCTAGTTTAAATAACTAATGGTATTACATGTGTTATATAGTAACGCAAAATAGCTGGTTCATAAAGCTGTACCCTTTATCAACTCTAACTACTATGTTAATCCATGCCGTACTTGCCAAAGCTTTTAAAAAGGGTTGAAATATTTAACATTTAATAATTACAAACTTCACGTTGTTACACGATTTAGACCAATTTCATTGGTCGTTTTCCTGTCAAATAACGTTGTTATTTTCCAATAACAACGATTTTACCGGAACTACTTTCGGGGATTACACATTTTTGAATTCTATTAATAAAAGTTATTTTTAAATTGTAAACAGATGGAAATGGCTTAAAGATCGGCAAATATTCCATCTTGAAACATTAAAATACCTCAATTTTTATAGATTAAAATTTTGAAAAAAAAAATTCAACTTGACATGTTCTGATATTTTTTACCAAAATAATCAAGACTATTTCATATTTATTTATGAAATATTTTTATCTCTTTGTAATCCAGTTGCGGAGATTGTCTTTTGTACACCCCTTAAAATCCATAGTCAAAACTTTGATTGACACCTAAACCAATTTCTAAACACATGTTTTCCGAATTCATGCAAAAAATATCAAAAATTTATTTTTGTTTTCGGGTATACATTGCACATCGCCAGAGAGCCACAGCCATATCTATGCCAAGTGATGCTGAATCTCAGTTACGCCACATCATGCTTATGTAAGGCCACAGAAACAAGGCCTAGTTTATAGCTATAGTAGAGACTGTTCTGTTCACAGAAGAAACATATCAGTGATACCCTATAGGGTAACGTCCAGTCTAATGCACCCCCTTCCGCTTGCTTTACCTCCACATGTCTCTGATCAGCCATTAAAGGTACCGTCGGTGTGGCCATTACACGAAATCTCTTCGTCTCACTTCCAGCCCATAGTTGGCAAAAACATCGGTTTCAACCAAGAAAAAAATAATTTCGATTTCATTAGTTGGCCCCACGGTTTTTTTTTAACACTGTTCATTCAGTTTTCTTTTGTTATAGGAAACGTCAACCTGTAACTTGACACACATGTCCTACAAAGGTATGAAAGTCGTACGTTGTTGTTGGAAATGTGTTGTCACGAGACATAATATAGTACATTTTTTCTAAAAGTATTTAATTGTAATATAATTTATATGTTGACTGAAATTTAAAAAAAAAGAATAAAAAGATATATATCAATTTAATACTTTTATCAGTGTTACACAAGGCATTTTATCGTCTTTTAAAGATGACATTTAATGTATTATTACGCCGAGACGTTGTAACATTGATTTTTGGAAAATTATCTCATCACTGCAGAAATGTAAGTAAGCTTAAAAAATGGTTACATTTCGGGTTTGTAATTATAAGAATTACGCGGTTTTACACAATTTCTGATACTTTTCACGTCGTTACACCCTAATAACAACGTAAAATGAAACTTAATTCCTAGGTAAATCTAAACGTATACAAAACAATGACGTCATTCTAGTCGATGACATCATCCAATGATATTTACGATGCAGCAATGTCAGGTGGTAATTTTGAAATGTACATCTATTAATTTAATCTGATCTTTGTCACATGGAAAGTCTTTAATCTTGGCAGATTTTTGAAAGTGACACCAACTGTCAGCGTAAACAGAGAAAATGACGTAATTGTCGTCGCGTTTGGGCAGTTTAATTCTTGTAAAAACCGTAAAACCTGGATTGCTTTTGATTTACATCGTTTGAAGTCTCTTTATTTTTTTAAAAAACAATCTGAATAAATTTAAGAAATAAGCACACATACTTTAATCTATTTCATGTTCCCTAAAACTTGAATAAAAAAACACCATTAAATTACTAGAAAAATTTTTTTAGGTGATTTGTCTGTTATTGATAAAAATACATCATCGGGAAACATGTATATTATGTTATATCACGCTATATAATTCGTATTCGTCTGAGGTGCTCTATAAATACTTGAAAATGTAAATAAATACCCACATGGCATCGATCAATCGTTTTCAAACGATTTTCTCAATAAGCTTTTTTAAAAAAATTATTGTCTTAAAATACGGTGTTACTTGAAAGTTTTGATATTCGAAGTCATTATTTTTGTGATAATGACAAAAGATTGATATATATTTACTAGTAAGTGTATCTAAAGGACGATTCTCAATAAGCGGAGGCATCTGCCTATAAAATGTAAAATTTTAGACTAATTACAATAATATTTACACTTTAAACATCCAAAAAAGAGTACCAAAACGAAACGGTTTTGAATAATACAAGTTTGAAAACACATTACATTATGTTCCCGTATACTCCCATACAAATACGAAAATTTGTTTTTTTTTTTTTAATACTCATAGAGCGCATTCCTCTCCATCAAAGATATTTTGACTACAATAACTTAAATATTTTATCTTCTGTTTTTGCAATTTTGGTCGATGAAGAGGAGTATGCTGGCATTGCAATTTGGAGATGAAGATAAAACGCACTACCCCTTTATCGCCTCAAACAATATACATACTTGATATTAGCTATCATATGATTTCCATATCATCTACAAACTGTGTGGTATGTTTTCATTGCAATGTAGACGCTGCATTAGGTTCACAGGCGAAAGCCGTGTATTGTGAATTTTACTTCTCATAAATAATAACAGGCGATGATAGTGAGAAAACGACCAATGACACATTTGCATATTACTTTTTTTTTTTTTTTTTTTTTTTTTTTTTTTTTTTTTTTTTTTTTGGCGTCGAGTCGATTTTTGTATATAGAGACTCCATAAGGTGTAATTTTGTTTCTTGGCATTTTTTCTATAGGCGGATCGCTCAGCTTATTGAGACTCACCCATTGCTGATCAACGTTGGTATATCTGAGAGCTACAGTTGCAATTCATTTATGACAATGAAAAAATAACAATCGTTTTCATGTCGCCCATCTAGAGACTAAGAATTTTGTCTTAGGTTTGTTTGTTCTACAGAATCAAGAATTTTTATTTAAAGTGGCTTTCAAGATGAATAACTCCAATTAATTTACAGTTGGTAAACAGTTTAAACTATAAGCCATGTATGTAATTCATCATTTAAAAAAAGATCATTAAGTTACTCATTTTGAAATTGTTCAATTTTGAACTACCACGCTTACTTTCTGAATACTTGTTTGGAACAATGTCTGTAAACAATAAATAAGCTTAATCTGAAAACAAAACTGGTGTTCTATTATCCATTTAACCAATGTTATCAGATAATATTTCAAACAATTTAAAGTCTAAACTAAATATCTGTAATTGACAGTTTAGCTTGAAGGTTTAATCCTAAAATTGCAATCGTTTTAGCCATCGGTTGACCTCTCTCGGTGATGAGTACATCGATAAAATAAGATCTTTACTCGGAAATACATTTTAATTTACTTGTTTCACAGCAGTTTACCTCTGAGCTATGTGTTTAACAACTTATTATCAAACTTCTTGATCTATTTATTTATATAGGTCATTAATCTGCATCTAGTGTAACACTGTTCACTAAGAAATCTTAATTGTGTTGAAAATAGCTTTTAAAATTTATTTTCAAATCTTTCATCGGAAAATTATAGAGTTTAATGGTTTTAGATGTAAATCGATTCTGAAGAACATTCAGTATTTTCTGCTTAATAAACATTGCAAGTGTTGCAGGTATTTGTTTTACATGCCCGGAAACCATGCACCCGCCATTGAATTAAGATTAAAAGCAAGAATCAACAGCTGTCTTAGAGACAATTTTGCCTGAGCATTAGAAATGCTAAATTCTAATTTTAGCTTAAATAATTTTCAAATAGAGACAAGGGCGACAATGAATTTTGCCTGAGCATTAGAAATGCTAAAATCTCATTATATATATTAAATAATTTTCAAATTGAGACAAGCTACATTATTTAAAATACCAAATAGTCTATAACTAAAGTTATTGTTTAACAATGAAAGATAAACTTTAAAAAACCAAGAGTCTTTTGTCAAATCAAATACGAATATACCAAAACATGACCGAAACACAATCCCAAAACATATCAAACACAAACATACCAATCCATGTCCAAATCACAATCCCAAAAACAAATCAAACACAAACATACCAGTCCATGTTTAAAGGACAATCCCAAAAAACAAATCAAACACAAACATACCAGTTCAAGTCCAAATCACAATCCCAAAAACAAATCAAACACAAACATACCAGTCCATGTCCAAATTACAATCCCAAAAAACAAATCAAACACAAACATACCAGTTCATGTCCAAATCACAATCCCAAAAACAAATCAAACACAAACATACCAGTCCATGTTCAAAGCACAATCCCAAAAACAAATCAAACACAAACATACCAGTTCATGTCCAAATCACAATCCTAAAAACAAATTAAACACAAACATACCAGTCCATGTCTAAATTACAATCCCAAAAAACAAATCAAACACAAACATACCAGTTCATGTCCAAATCACAATCCCAAAAACAAATCAAACACAAACATACCAGTCCATGTCCAAATTACAATCCCAAAACAAATCAAACACAAACATACCAGTCCATGTCCAAATCACAATCCCAAAAACAAATCAAACACATGCATATCAGTCAATTCGTGTCTAAATCCCAATCCCAAAAGCAAATCAAATACAAACATACCAGTCCATCTCCAAATCAAAATCCCAAAAACAAATCAAACACAAACAAACCAGTCCATGTCCAAATCACAATCCCAAAAACAAAGTCAAATCTTTAAAAACTGGCCTTTCAGTTAAATACGTGAACTTCCATTATGGAAATGGCACCGAGTGCTCTAAAAATGTAAGCTGCACCTGCCTAGCTAGATACATCCGATGTGCGAAAACAAATTTGAAAAAATGAAAAAAGCATGAAACTTTGAAGTCAAATATATCCAGGATAAGCATGGATACAGCAACTTTATACTTTTTAACAATACTGTGATGAACATCATATAATTATTGTGACCCCTTCAGAAGACTAGGCTTGCATTCTCCTTGAGTCAACTTTTTTTCGTCAGCAATGTCTAAATATAACACACAAGCATATCAGTCCATGTCCAAATATAACAAATACATCATATGCAGGAGAAGCAGAAATAATGGTAAAATCATGAAGAGGAATTTAAAACACCAAATAGTATATTGTCAAAGGTATTAAGTTAGAAATTCAAAAATACGATACATTATCGACTAGTATCTATTTTGAGATGGTATCCATTCGGTATAATATAACAAATATTTCATGTGGTTTAGGCTATATCTCAGCTTCGCTTCGGTCCATATCATATTTTCGGGGTGCCTGCCAAGTCCATAAACTGAGATATAGCCCGCAACCTTGAAATATTTGTTATTTATTATTTTATCAATATAACATTAGAAGAGATTGATAGTATATTAGTTGAGAGAGCGTGCCAAATTACAAAGTGGCTTTGATTAAGGAAATGTTGGTTTCAAAAACAAAATATCAGTCGTTTCCAGTTTTTTTTTATTTGTTGAATTCTGATAAAAGTTTTGATTCTAGTATCATAATCCAAAATTGGTGCCAATTTAGATAACGAAAGTAGCAATTAGATTAAAAATATTTACTTTTGACGAGCCTTGGCTTTTGAGCCCTAAATGGGTAAAAAGCAGACCCCCTCATTATATACTTACATTTAAATGTGATATTCAGACCGGGAACGTATATACACGACGTCTTAACCGCTATGGGGCACTGCGGTAGCTCAGTTGGTAGAGTGCTCGCTTCGTAAGTGGAAGGTCGCGAGTTGGAAACCCGGCCGGGTGTGACCCAAGACTTGAAAGTGGGTAGTGACTGTTCTTTCGCCAAGCACTCGGCATTACGAAATGAATTTCACGGTTATTTTGGATGGGAACTTTAAATAAACGAGGTCCCGTGTCATGGCAGACATGGCACGATAAAGAACCCTGCTGTAAAATGCCATCAGCGCAACACACAGGCAAAATTTCTGCACTTTCGCCTATAGATGGCGACGTCTCGATAAAAGTGAAATATTCTTGACTGGGACGTTAAACACCATTACTTAACTAAACTCTTAACCGCTATGGGTTCGGTCTCGGTTAAATTCAAGTGAAAAAGATTTTTATTTCTCGACCAATGGTTGGCTTGATACTAATATAATAAACTGAGTGGTCTGCGATGTGATATGCGACACTATGGACAAGTGTAATTGCACTCATAAACGCGCCCTGTAAAATGCATGAACTTTTGTTAAGATCAAGCCCATTGAGTAATAAAAAATCATATTGCGAAAAGCTGATAAGTCGCTGATGTGACGTAAAACAATATCGACTAATTAAAAGTCATTCATTCATTCATTCATTCAATATTTATTTCCTCTATTTAGAGATTAATAAGAATGTTGTACAATTTAAATGTTATGTAATATAAACATACTAACTAAATTATACAAAAAGAAAAATATATATATATATATCTAACATATTTACAACATATAAACATTACTTTACATGGTATTTGTTAGAGAATACCACATTTAAATGACAAGCAATGCAGCATAACAAAATGTGTGGTTGGGTGCTATCCCCACCAACACTAAGACGGATTGCTTATGATTTAAAGGCGGGTCAATAAATGCCACACGACTTATATTACACTGGCTGAATGTCTAAGTGGGCTCTTGTCTATGCTCGACAATGGCCGCTAACTTGGAAGTCCTGTATACAAATTTGAAACAACAGAATGTAGCATCGTGTTTGTGATTATCCTGAAAGTCTATGTTGAGTATATTACCTAGTAACAGTTGAAGGACATGTTCATCTCTTGCTGATGTTGGTAATAACTCTGCCTGTATATTAGGATGAAGTTGCTGTAGTGAGGAAAAGAGACGGCTTAGACTCCAACTAAACGCCGAGCACTGTACTAAGATGTGACTACACTAGCTAAATATAAATGAATAAATAAATAAATAAAATAAAATACGATCAATGTTGCGGAGTTTACAGCGTGATAACCACGTGACCACGTAATACCATTTCTACGGAATTTTTTTGCAGTGTTTGGTATCATATAAGATGACTTGTTCCTGTTAATCACACATAATTAAGTCAATTTTGAGAGGTAATTTTACTTTGCAGTCTCATACAAACGTTAATAGGTTAATAACAAACGCTACAAAGGCTAAGTACGATACCTGTTAACAATGTCGCTTGTGACAGCTCAATTTTGTCCTCGACATGACCTTTTTATATTTGCTTGATTAGTTTTGAAGGTTGATAATGGTTCCAACACTTAAAATTGACGATTTGATACTATAATACTTTTGAATTAATCGGATACAGCTGTAAAGTACACGTATCTTACAATAGATTGTTGATATCCCTGAAAAAAATCTCCCTGTTAGTAGCTAAAATATTCGAATTGACACCTGTGCGTATAGTAATACTAGTATTTCGGATTAAAAGGTAAATGATGCTCCCATAAAAACACAGTTTGATGTTTCCATTAAGTGTAACCATGTTCGCTTTGTATTGTTATCCTACATTTTCAACTGCTACCAAATATACTTCCAACAACAAAGAGTTCTAACGGACATGGTTTCGTGACATTCAAACTAGCTTTTTATCTATTACGTCAAATTCTACTTGACAACCAAATTTTCAACCATGTTCTGTCTGCCGTTTGAGGAAAAAATTCATAAATCAGTGATTTTGCTATGGTTTTTAAAAACTACCTTCTACCTTTCAGATTGGGAAAATTTGGACCCTTTTTATGTCACATATTATGTCAACATTTGGACAATGGATTTAGCTTATTTTGATGGGAAACTCCTATTGGGGAATTTTAGTGCAAACAAACCACTGTAATTAACAATGAGAAAATCATTACGGAGAATTCTAGGCATGTAACTAATCAGTGTGTTGGGTGGCGAAACATTGTTGAGCACAACAAGATTGTTATTGTATCGACATTCATTTTCGGATTGCGAGTGGATTAATGGGTTTTACGCACCAGCCAAGATTCTTTACTTATCTTGGCAGTCATTCTGGATGGTGGAGTGGAGTGGAGTAATGGAGTTTTACGCCCCAGTCAAGATTCTTTCACTTATACTGAGGCAGTCAGTTCTGGGAGGTGGAGTGGAGTGGAGTAACGGAGTTTTACGCCCCAGTCAAGATTCTTCACTTATTTCGAAGCGGTTAGTTCTGGGATGTGGAGGATACCAATTATCTGAATAAAAAAACAATCGACCTTCAGCAAGCGAAGAAACAAACTCTACTATACTAGGATTCGCTTACCCGAGTAGAATTCCAACAAAGTCGGTAGGAATTCTTGTCGTCCACAAGCAGCGCTTAGGAACATTCTACCAACGCTGTCCCTATTTAATTGAAGGAATGTCCACCATCCTACCTAAAAGATTTTTTAATTCTTAAAATGTAATGTTTTGTATGTAAGAAATTTATTTTTATTTAATTTTTTCCTGTTCAGACATAATTGGGATTAAAAATTGTATATGGTTACTGTATCTGTCAATGTTGATGCAAAGCAACTGTTTGTCTATTGTGTATTTTAAATAAAGTGTCTGTTTTTATGTTATTAAAATTATAAAAGTAGCACATGACAGTTATAACCTCAGCAATAGTCCACTTCTTATCAGTTCAATTATCCAGTTTATATCAGCTGGATTTGGATTAATATAATTTTGGAACTTTAGATTTATAATTTTCAACCTGTTTGGCTTCATGTTTTATTTACCCATCAAACTTCGGCTCCTAGTGTCAATAATGAGGAATGATTTTCTGCAATGTGCACATATAGCACATCAAAGATTTAACAGGTATTTGTGTTCTATATTTAATGTTAATACAAAACCTTTACAGGATCATCGCCGACTTTTTAAATATCACATTCCCGCATTATACAACACGGCCAATATAACGTCGACAAATGTAACAGCTAGGTGACTACATTACATTATAATGTGATAATTGTTGCTCTGGGAATGCGTGACGTCATGTAGTGTTTACGTTATATAATTACCGGTTGCGCGCTAAATGTAAATTATAGTCTGATAATGAAATTAGGTTTAATGACTGTAGTAATGGGGGATAAAACACGCATTTAATATAAATATATGTGTTAAATGATACTGAAGTATCCCCTTTATGATATCGTGTTGCTGTTGATTGAAGTATAATTTGATTATCAATCTAGTATTTTGTTTTATAACATCACCTTCTTAACATAATTTAATTTTATAACTACCGCTATCTCAAAATCTAACTTTTACCGGCAATAAAATTTAATCAAATTTGTTCAAAAAACAAGCCTCATCCGTGCAAAATGTATATAATGTAATTACCTACCTATAAAATCAGAGCCTGTATATAATTCAAAATTAAATTTGGAACCAATTATTACATAAATTAGATACGAAGTTTGTGTTTATGTCATTTATTTAATCACGTCAAATTTTGCTGATGTATGGTTTAATGATGTGATCAGATTTAGGTATATTTTTTGTCAGAAACCACTGGTTAAAAAAATGGTTGCGTTAATTTTATTTAAGCGCATTTTACCCAGAGCAAAAAAGACGCAAAATAAAATTTACGTGGGTATTTTATTTTGTTATGATTGAATGGCGTGTTTGTGTTTAAATTAAAATTTATTATTTTAGGAACCACTCTTTGTAAAAACAAATTTAAAATAAATAAATTGGTAAATTCGCGTGGATTTCATTTTCATGTAATTTACTAATACAAAAATAGAATTGTTCTTTATTTGTACTTTACAAATTCATAAAATATTGTTTAAACTAAAAACAAAAATAGAAAAAGATAAAATTTCGCGGATTTTTTAGTTTTATTTAGTTCACTGCAATTTGTACTGACCGCCATCTGACGATATGAAATGAAACTTTAAATGGAACTTACCGAAAAAAAATAATTAGCGGGAATACTTCTTTATTTACGGAAGGTATTAGCAGTGGATTTCCATCACTACCACATAACTTCATTTTTCGAAGTCAAAATCTTTCGTTTCTACACCAAAAATTGACTCATTTATATTCGTTTTTTTTTTTATTTAGTTGTATTTTTATTTTATTTTATTTTTTATTTTTTTTATTTTATATTATTTGTCCGGAAAATTAAATTCGGCAAGCGATAAGAAAAACTTTTAAACCTGGATATGTACGAGAAGGAGTCGAACACAAGTTATAAGATGAAGCTCTGTCTCGTATATGGATATATACCATACGACGGAAATTACCGACTAGAAATGTATGTCTTTAGAAACGTCGGTGACTTAGTGGTTCAAAGCTCTTGTTTACTCTGTCTCATACCACTATGTACTAACTACTGTCGTGTGCAGAATATTTCTTTTGGTAAAATTAAAAAATTTTGCACACGATGCTCTGGTAAAAGCGAAAAAGTTTGTCAGATCGCTTGCCGAATGCCAGTGGTTTTATTGAGGCAACCGGTTTCCTCAAACGACCCAGAAATGACCCCGATGTACTCCATATTGAGAAAATAAACTTAAGCGTAAAACAACGAAACTCTGTTACAGGTCTTAAAATACCAGGTTTTATTTTCATTTATTTATTTATTTATTTATTTATTATTAATTTTTTTTTTTTTTTTTTTGGGGGGGGGGGGGGGGGGGGGAAGGGTGCACCTACAATACAACCAAAGTCAAATATTTATTTCTAATATATATCTAAAACGTATATAAAATGTTCTACTCATTTGTATTCCGTTCTGATGAGAATCTGTATAGGTTTAGATTGTATATCGAGACCGATACTGAGGAAGTTAATGGCCGGTTATAAGTCAATTGGCAGTAACATGTATAATAAACATTAAGTTAGTCATGTACATGTAAATTGTATGTAACTAGTTTATAGAGAATCTAATAGTCTATAATTATAACAAGCTTTATACAGAATCCATCAACGTATCAGATGCCAGTAAAATGTCATTATACAACAGCACTATCTATTAGTTTTGTTTGATGTACTCCAATTCACCATGTAATAAATCCGAGTTACATATTTATTGATGTATGTATGCTCAATTTACAAGGAGCATTATTGCTGAACTGATGTAACCCTTGTTGATAGGGTTAACTCACTGTGAGGCTTGTTACGTGAGCTTTATCTAGAATAATTTGTAAATTAAAATGAAATTATGGCACGCGTTACCATGACGCTTGGTTATTGGTTATAGTTTATTAGCCAAAAGTGGCTAATCGTGACGATAATACAGAGAGGTACGGATAAATGACTTTGTAATTATATTTTTAATACAATTATTATCAAACAAAAACGCCTACAGTTATTCAGAAGCACAATGAAATGAACAGTATGCTTAATTATATTATGTGATTTTATAAAACGTAAAATGAAAACTTAATGGAATAGAAACGGAATTTTTTTTTTTTTAATCGAAACTTATCATAGCGCAATGTCGAATCGCTAAAGAGATGATATGAAATTATTGGTCTGCAGACAATGATTGAAAAAAGGGTTATTATTTATTTATTTATCTATCTATCTATCTATCTATTTATTTATTTGTTATTTATTTATTTATTTATTTATTTATTTATTTATTTTTTATACAATGTTTTAAGGTTGATGTTCCTATTAATAGCTTACTTTACATATGTTTTTAAGTGTACTTTCAGTGGCGGCTAACATTATTCATATCTGTGGTTCTTTGGCGTGTTTATTTTTGAAATAAATTTAAAACTAAGGTCTGTTCACTCATGCAAGGCATTCCTTAGCTGGATTTGGTTTCATATAATTTTGGAACTTTAGATTCATTTTTTTTTCAACTGTTCGGCTTATGTTTTTTATCTATCAAACTTTTTGGCCCGTAGTGTCACTGATGAGGAATGATTTTCCGAAATGTGCACAAATGGCTCATCAAAATTTAGCAGGTATTTGTTATATATTCTAAATATATTGCAGTTAACATACTTTTTACAAAAATAACCTAATTTTCAATTCAATATTTTATTTGCGTTTACCCTTTAAACTTTATTTAAAAACATTGAGTTTGCATCACAAAAATAAGTAGTTATGAGCCACTCTCTCCTGTTTTTCAAAAGATTTTGTGTTACTCCTGATTTCTTGTCTGATTTTCTATCATTCGTTTTCTGGGGTTCGGGTTTAACCTCGCAATAAAATTGATAACGCAGCCTTACGTGATAAATCGTCTTTAGATACAGTTGTCATATCGATATCAGTTCAAAAAGTTCAAAATACCAGTCCAGGAAAAACAAATATAAAATGCATGTTTTAATTAAAAGTTGAAGCAGATCTATTTCATCCTATTTTCCCTTCTTGTGTTTGTGCAAGAGATAGTCAATTCTAAGATGCCAAGAGTAATGGTTTTTTTTTGAATTGGTACGTGCTGCACAACAGGAAAGACATGTGCACAGTCCAACCCGGCATATGTACCAAACCACGTTACTAGTGGCAATTTCTATTCCAACTTACTCTTACTCGCATTTTAATCACACAAAGTGATTTTTGAACCATTTACTGCTTCAAAAACTTTTTACAAGTCAGAATTTCCATGCTTCATTTGTTGTTTTTTCTCTGTAGACTTGGATTAATTTATAATGGTATATATTGAAGGTTTTTCTTCTGTCGATGTTTTGAATCTTTCTTCTTTGGTTCCACATTAGAGGCGTTAATAAAATTTGATGGAATCTCCAGTGATGGTAAATCGCAATTAGTTTATAATTCTGTGGCAGTATTTACCACTGAAAAACAGTTAAATCATTATAATTAGCTCTAAAATGTCCAAATCTTGAAAAACAGAAGTTATAACGTCGTTTTATTTGCATAAATGCACCACGTTCACAAAATATTTTGATCTCGAATCGCCTGACCATGGATGACAACTTAGCTTTAAACTCCTGACCATAAACGGGCACTGATCATAAAACACTGACTCTAAACGGGTACTGATAACTGTAAACGGGTACTGATGATAAAAACACTGAACATGAACTGGCACTGATCACAAAGGCCTTACCACGGACGAGTTTTCATCATGGAAACTCTGACCCTTGAACGACTTCTGATCATAACACCTCTGAATGAGAAGGAGCACGAATCATAGACCCCCGATCGTGAATGACTTCTGATCATAACATCCCTGACCCATGAAGGACTTCTAATCATAAACACCTCTGAATGAGAAGGAGCGCGAATCATAAACTCCCTGACCGTGAACGACTTCTGATCATAACATCCCTGACCCATGAACGACAGGCTTAGGATTTATGTACTTCTGTGTTTTTAATTTCAACATCAATCTAATTATTACACCTGAAGACTTATTCTATAGGCCAATAAGTTAACGTTTCCAAAACTCTTGAAGGTAAAAAAGTAGCATAAACAACTTCAAAGTATCAACATAGCATGATGTAAATAACTCATCCTTTAATATTGTTTTTATGGCAAACAAATATCTTGTCTGAGAGTTCAAATTGGATAGATCATGTCGGAACCATAAAAACCAGTTTAAGAGTTCATTGTTTTGTCACATACTCTAGTGTTAGCCGTGTACGTTACAGTATTGCGTAACTTTGTCAATAAACAAGTGGATATAGTGTTGAATTATTAACTTCTTCTAAGGTTAACAGTCTAAAACAATGACTTGTGTTTATACCCCGGTAATGATTTTCACTGCTATCTCATATAACCCTGTTACTGTAGATGTAAGAGATATATGTTCAGAATAATTGTTTAAAGGATGAATACCATTTCGTCAGATTTTGATAATAAACATGCATTGACCTCTGGCTTCAGTTTATTCCTCTATAATCATTTACATGGCTGTCTAATTACATTTAGCTTTAAGACATGTAAAACTGTAATTAAGGAGTGAATCACTCTACTTATCATTCTGAAAACTCTGTAATTACAATAGAATATTTCTTAGCTTTTGTTCATTCTTAAATGGTCATATACATTGTTTTCTCATTTAGTTCAGTTACAAGTATGTAGAATTAATAATGATTCAGAATAAATCTCAAAAGTCAAAATAATATTTTTGTATGGACCACTGGTTGGGATATAACTGAGATTGTTTAAGGACTATAGTATTATAACCACACCAACAGACACTGACTCAAGTCAGTTTTATTAGTCCTCTTAATCTTAATATAATATATTAGTTTTAAACATTTTTAAAAAATTCAAGACGGCTAAAAATGTGGCTAAATGATACATTTTCTGTCAGCACAGAGTACTGACTACAGCCTTAAATCTGTTAGATAGAGATGTTCAAAAACTTTTCAAGACAATACGATATATATATATATATAATTATAATAATAAAAATAATTCACTTGAACTACGTTCATTCTGTTAGAAGTAAAACATATACATATCTAAAATAATTGTTCTACTGGTGTATATTGCTATGAAAAGGTTTGCAAAATTCATGATGAAAGAAGTGAGTATAAAATTATTGGCTACATGGACTGGTATGCCAGTGTGTGGTTTACTTTTTAGATCAGACAAAAATACGGTAAGTTAATTTATGGGATTTAAAAATCCTGGCAATAAATACAGAGGACATAATTTGACAATAATTGAGCACGATTCCGTTACTTTTAATGCAGTTAGAATGCGTGTTCTGAAAAAGAATATTTGTCTTACTTTGATGAAAGTATTATAATTTTCTTTGCAATTGCTAATGCAACCAATGACAAAAACATTTATTTTATTTTTATTAGCTGTCATCACAATATTGTTGATAAGTTTGTAGTCACTGTATCCAATCCTATACTGGATATATTTGACTTACCAATAGTTCTTTGTTCCTTTCATTCTCAAAATTGACTTGCACCTGACGGGTGTAGCTAGCTAGACAGGAGGTGCTAACCCTTCCAGAGCACACGGCCTCACTTCCTTGATGAAAGTTCACGTCAATAACTAATTTTGCAAATTTCAAAGTTTTTACTTTGTTTTTTGGGATTGTGATATGGACAAGGACTGGTATGTTTGTTTTATTTAATATGTTTTTTATTTAATAAAAACATTAAAGCAGGACTTTTCAAAATATTTACTTGATTATAAATATATAGGAAATACCTGCTAAATTTGGATGTGCCATATGAGCACATTTCGGAAAATCATTTCTCATCAGTGACACTAGGGGCCAAACCAAGTGCAATAAGATCACTGTTCATAAAAACTAATTTTACAATCGTTTATGTAATGGAGTACTGTGCATCAGAATTGATTGCAGAGTTATCAAAATTCAACTGACTATTATAAACCATGACTCCGAGATACACTTTAGTTAATATTAAAATAACATTGTCACAGCATTTGTTTTAGATAAAAACCGAAAAGTTTGTTACTTTGATAAAAGAAATTACTGCTTTTAGTGAATTCATGGTTATGCAAGAACACATTTACTTTCATTTTGATTTTCCGTTGTGAAATCTCCATATATATATATGGATATTTAGAGTAGCTGAAAAAATATACATGTACAAGTAAATTCTAATTACATCTTATATTGAAAATTTCTTACATCATACTTTTCAATAAGCTTGTGTTTTTTTAAACGAATCATCGTCCGATCTCTTCTTTTAATTAAAGTCAATACCCGTCTCTGTTAAGCAGACTAACAAAGAGTTTATTAACAATAATCGTATATAATTTGAACGAGCATCTGTTGTCGAAGGCGATATCAATTATCCCTGTCCTCCATTGTAAACACTTCCTATAATAGTGCGCCCTTAATTAATGACTAATAAAAAGAGACTGTTGAACCCGAAATCAAGTTATTATCAATACGATCGAATTTAGGAATCTAATTTCAAAAGGAATGATGATGCTTATAATCCACGTACACCACTGACTTGTTTGTTTCATACACCAATCGTAGGAGATTTAGATTGGCTATAGGAATTGGGTTTTACTGGTTATGATATTTAATTTAAATCTACATATAATAACAGGTTACTTGTTAAAAATTGTTTGAAAATAGATAGAACCAACATTAGGTAAGTTGGCGTTGGCATAATTGTTTTGTTAATATATAAAAGTTCAATTCGCATGATAGTTTTGTGAATATTTTAAATATATCATATGAATATTTTAATTTTAATATATATGATTTAAATTTTACTTTTGGAATATATGAGATAAATTATATATAAAATTCAATTTTTACTTAACTTGATAGGTTTCCTGAATATATATATATATATATATATATATATATATATATATATATATATATATATATATATTAGTTAAATTTCAATTGATAGTATTTTAAGCATGCAGATGTCATTTGTTACTTTTGATTTTTTATGTAATATTGCATCCAAAAGTAGCACATGACACATGATTCATATTTCATTATATATGATAGTTTTGTAAATAAAAAAAAGTTAATGACCAATTGACGGTTTTGTGAACACAATAAATAAATAAATAAATAAATAAATAAATAAATAAATAAATAAGTCTTTGTTGAAATTGTAGTTTTGTTTAAATTCCTTTGTTTTGATAAAATTTTAATTTCATTTAAAATAGGAACATGATGGGTCTTACAATATGTAAAAAAATTACCTGAGGATAATCATTCCTCATTAGTAACGATAGGGTTCGAAAAGTTTGATGGATAAAAAACATAAGCCAAACAGTTGAAAATTATTTAATCTGAAGTTCTAAAAATCATATGAATCCAAATCCAGATAAGGAATGCTTTGCATGAGGGGACAAACCTACCTAAGGAGATGAAGCGATTGGTTCATGTCATACGCAACTATTTAAATTTTTTCACATATAATTTATACATGGTGAAAGAATTTATTAACTAGATTATATGTAATTAGCAAATATATGTATATAAATAATTTCTAAGTAGATAATAATAATAATAATAATAATAATAATAATAATAATAATAATAATAATAATAATAATAATAATAATAATAAAAAGAACAGAAAACGGGGTGTCAGGTTTAACATCGTGATCGGTAGAATCGCGTTTGTTGTATGTATTCAGTTAGCGTCGATGGTTAAAATGTGTTGTTGCCAGAGTCCGCGTGGTATAAACTTATATTATGAATTACTTTTAATAAATAGGTCATTTATTCTGACTTAACTTGTTCATTAGTCGCAGTATAGAACGATTGTGTTATTTTTTTGGAGTTTAGCACCGGATATTTTTACAAGGTATGATTTTCAGGGTTTTTTCCAATGTATTGATGTTATCATATATCAATTGTTTAAATAATGTTTATGATATAATTAAACACGTTCATAAGTTTCATTTACAGATTTAATTCCAATAACACAATAACACAACACAATTAAGATTAAATTTCACAAACATTAGATTATAATTTAATTTTTATAAGCAACATTTACAACTTAGATGATTTTTTCTTAAATAGTTCAAATGTACATGTATATTGCATTGATTGCATTGATTAAAATTAATTTTATTGGCGTATACTCATAAATCTAATATCATTAATTGAATCGGACAATGGTCTCTATTTTGAAATGGTGAAAGAAATGTTTGATATATTGAGATTTCATTAACCATTTTTTGAAAAACTCAATTTCAAACAATATTCTTGACCAATTTCTCTCAAGCGTAGTACATATATTCTTCGTATATTTTTTTCAAATTTTATTACAAAAAACAATAAAAAGAAATATAAATATTATACAGTTATAATAATTGAGCATATTGTTACAATTTTGAGAAACAAAACACTTTTCAAAGTAAAAGTCTAACAGTATCACTGTCCTTGAATACCAGAGTATCCTAATTATAATGCCATTGTTTGAAATAATAAGAGACCAATTTATGATACATGGTAACATATATTTTTAATGCAACACGAACAAAAATGAAATGCATATATGACGAAATACAAATCCCGGAATCGTGAACTGGCGCTATCATTATTTACGAGTAACTAGTAAGTAGTTCAATGAATCATGCACTTAATTTATGTTCATAAAAAGAGATAAGAGATGGAGGTACTAAGTTATATATCTAGGAAGGAAAGAAATCAAAAGAGGAGCTCTTTCAATTTCAAGAATCCTAATCTCTAAATATAATTATTATAATAATAATAAAGATTAGATTTGTTTAGCATAAGGGAACAAACATTAGTTTTAAACATGTTTCATTAAGACGACAGAAAATTTTGCTACATGATGTATATTTTATGTCAGTACTGGTTAGTGAGTTTTAAATACCCTAGGGAAATTTACTCCACCAGCAGCTGTACCCGCTCACTGGAGAAATATATAACAAAAATACCTGTTAAATTTTGATGTGCCATATGTGCTTCAGTTCGGAAAATTATTCCTGATTAATGACACTGAAAAGTTTGATAGATAAAAATCATAAGCCAAACAGTTAAGAAGTTAAAAAAATCCAAAGTTCTAAAATTATATGAATTTAAATCCAGCTAAGGAATGCTTTGCATAAACATAATTTTGTATTAAAACAAAACCTTTATTTTATTGATTGTGTTCAGGTTAAAATTATATTTTATTCATCAATGAACTGCAAACAAAATGAAACATGACAAACTGTAAAATAGATTCAGGAACAAGTGCAAACTTATATAAACCCGTTTCCAGAACAAGCATACAACATAATGTAGATCAATTTTTATTACCGACTTGATTAACAGTAACATAATAAAACTGGTCTACAGTGTTACAACAGATAAAGGCCGTAACCAAGGAGAATACAATATCGGTAAGATAGGTAACTAAATAACTTTAATTAACTGTGTTTAGTATATGTTTTTTCAATAATAATTTTGTTTGATTTAACATTATAAGTAGCATTAGAATTAGGTCTTAAATGTGTATTTAACCTATCAGCTAATGTCATATCTCTACAATATGAAAATTGAAGCCAGTGCAATATTAATTTTATGTTTATCTTCATCAAACAAAGCAGGTAACAATGAATGATTAATGCCCACACATATCTCTATGTTAGCATCAACAATATTCCTTTTAATTCCAAATAACACTAAATGATATGGTAATTCTGATAATTGATCGCTAAGCATGATAATTATTTCATAGTGAGAAATTAAGTAAACAAATTTATCTGCTGAATGATTTGCAATTTTGATATATTTGATATACGGTTTTAAATAAATGAATAATTAGAACAGTTTAACGCATTTCAATGGAACATACCAGCGTACCACGTGATCATTGCCTCTTAACGTTTGTGTGTAATGAAATGGATAACGTTTACGTTTAATAGTCACGTCATTGTGGGAAAACGTCACATTACGTCAATTCCGTTGTCAATAGAAATAATTGTCCCGCACGAACGCTATGAGGTATCACGTTGAGCGCTGGGAATTCCATTAATCTAAATCCAGCTAAGGAATGCTTTGCATGAGGAAACAAACTTTAGTTTTAAACAAATTTTACAAATTAAGGCAGCTGAAAAATTTGCTAAATGGTACATGAATAAAGTACTGCCTACTGAGTTATGGATACCCTCGGGTAGTTTTACTCCACCAGCAGCAGGCACCCGCTCAGGAGTAGTAAATATATAACACAAATACCAGTTGAATTTTGATGTGCCAGATGTTCACATTTCGGACATTCGTTCCTCATCAGTGACACTAAGACCGAAAAGTTTGATAATAAAAACATAAGCCAAACAGTTGGAAATTAATGAATCTAAAGTTCCAAATTTATATATTATATATTATATTATAAATAAAAAATTAACAGGTATTTGCGTTATATATTTATATACCGCTAAACATAACATTGTGTTTATTCCTGGTATAACCTGGAAATTAACGTTCCAATACAAATTAAATATTTCCTCTGCAAATTATATTTAAGGTAATAAATTAAAATTAAGGGATCTAGAGGTCTATAAAATCTAAGAAAATTAAACCAAAAACTTTAAAATGTCAAAGACCAGACATATTTATTTAAATCAAAAGGTCAGATGGCTATCAATTCATTTTGTTCTGCCTCAAACAGAGAATTATTTATTGACACATAACTACATTTACACATTTAAATCACACTGCTCCTCTTTTGTTGTAAGAAATCTTTATTTTGAGCTTAACGCATTTTCATTGAAAATGTGACATCAGACATGGTTACATATAAAAGAAATAAGTCTGAGCGGCATGTGCGTATCACGTAAAAATGGATTAACCGATATCTTTTAATAGACTGCTTTTATGTTATTGTCTTCTGTCGTCAACAAGAACAAGAAGAATAGTCTTGTACAAACTTATTATGTGTCTGCTATCGAGGTTTTATCTTTAGTTTTGGTTTATTTCCTTATTATTTTCTACTATTCTTACTACTATTATTATTTTCAATTTCTTGTTATTTCTTTTTTAAAGTGTATGTTATAACCTTATAAATGTATTTTATACACTTTAAATTGGTATAATCAAACTACTAACTGGAGGAATAACAACGCAGCCAAGGCAATGAGGCAGAGTCAATGATTATAAACATCCCAATCTTGGATGACCAAACCATTGGGTAAACGTTTTGTTATCTTTTTGATTAAATTAAAATTTTGGAAATCTTTCTTTTGTACCCTCTACTTGAATTTTAATTTCAATAGGAATGAATTTCCGAAATGTGCAAATCTGGCACATCAAAATTTAACTGGTATTTGTATTATATATTTGCAATGGCCTAAATGATGAAATCATGCCATTTTAAACATTTTGTGAAAAAAATATTCAAAAAATTTACATAGAAATTAATTGGTTGGAGGTACAAAAGGAAACCTCTGCAAAATTGTTTTTACCTATTTGTTTAATATAGAAGATTTTTCCTCTGATTGTGAAATAAAGGGAATACATTGCCTAGTCTATAAAGTCGAAAGAAAATTTTTAAAAACATGAAGAATAAAATATTTATTACCCGACTGAGATTTTTATTTTC
Source organism: Tegillarca granosa (assembly GCA_029721355.1). Taxonomy (NCBI): domain Eukaryota; kingdom Metazoa; phylum Mollusca; class Bivalvia; order Arcoida; family Arcidae; genus Tegillarca; species Tegillarca granosa. The sequence continues at coordinate 1,592,745 of CM056609.1, forward strand.
TTAAAACTTTTATTTATTAATTAATTAATTTATTTATTTATTTATTTATTTATTTATTTATTTATTTATTTATTTATTTATTTATTTATTTATTTATATTACCAATCAAGCAGTTCTCAATATAACGACTCTATTCGATATAATTTTTACATTATTATTCTATTTTCTTTAGTAAATCACCACATTAGTGATTTTATATGTGGGATAGGGACCATTGGACATATTTTCAACAACCAATAATTTTTTAACTTCAAACGAAATTAAGCAAATCGTCATGTAACTGCATTACTAAATACCAATTGATAAAAACATCAAATGTTTAGGAAGAACAAGTAATATAAATGAGACGGTTTTGTCATACAAAAAGGAGTTCAACAACAACAGGTGCTACCATATACCATTTGAGTTGTTGCAAGACAGTAATGCTTACCCTTCCTAAGCACCCGGTCTCATTTCCCTGGTGGAAGTTAGCTGACTTTTTTCTTTTTTGGACATGAACCTGTATTTTTGTGTTTTATATATAATGAGCTGCGTTTTCATTTTAGTGTTTTAAAACCAGAAAGCATTGCTTATTATTCTACGTGGGTGTTTATGGTCACTAGTGGCAACATAAGTTGAATGGATTAAGGCTCTTTAATAGTACTATAATCACATCACTAGACATTTATACCTGCACCAACCAAGATCGGGAATTTTATAACAAATATCGTGTTAATAATAATAATAATAATAATAATAATAATAATAATAATAATAGGAGTAAAAACTAATTCAAAATACAAACTGATTCTTGTTTCTAAATATAATAAATCAATTAGATTGGTCCCAACCATTTCCCTGACGAGAAGCAACCAAAAGATTAATTTAAAGTGTGAATGATTTTAAACTTGTTTGTCATCTAAAGAGTTTGAACATAAACCTAAGAGCTATACCCATAAGTATTTCAGTTTTCAATTATAACATCTTTAGATCAATCTATCTTTACATTATCTTTAAACATAATTCTCTAGATAAATTCTGTTTTAAATTTTTTAACGCTTAGTTAGAGTGAGAATTCTCAGCAATAATTGTACGACATGGCATAAAAAGTTAAACGTTTTCTTTACTGGCATGCTGATGTCTATATTTTAACTTTTCCTTAAGATAAATATTGATGAATTCATTTAAGCCTTTCCTGTTATTCAAATAACAAACTTGCAGTTTTATTTATTGTTACTGTTCTTATAAATTGTGAGCATCTACTTTCATTTATTGTTACTGTCCATTAAAATTGTGAGCATCTACTTTCACTTATTGTTACTGTTCATTTAAATTGTGAGCATCTACTTTCATTTATTGTTAATGTTCATTCAAATTGTGATTATCTACTTTCATTTATTGTTACTGTTTATGTAAATTGTTAGCATCCACTTTCATTTATTGATACTGTTCATTCAAATTGTTAGCATCTACTTTCATTTGTTGTTACTGTTCATTCAAATTGTGAGAATCTACTTTCATTTATTGATACTGTTCATTCAAATTGTAAGCATCTACTTTCATTTAGTGTTACTGTTCATTCAAATTGTAAGCATGTACTTTCATTTATTGTTACTGTTCATTTAAATTGTGAGCATCTACTTTCATTTAGTGTTATTGTTCATTCAAATTGTGAGCATCTACTTTTATTTAGTGTTACTGTTCATTCAAATTGTGAGCATCTACTTTCATTTAGTGTTACTGTTCATCTTTATTTAAACTTCGATTATGTACTTCCACTCATCTTTATGTTCATTTAAGTCATAAACACCCATTACCATTTATTTTCATTGTTTATTTTAAATTGCGAACATGCACTATCATTCATCGATACTGTTCAAACAAATTGCGGGCATGCATTATCATTAATCGTTACTGTTTATTTAATTTCGACCATGCAATATCAATTGTCACTTATTGATTGATTCGAAATTATAGAACAACAAGAACAGCAAAAGCAAATCGTGTTGAAAGAAAGATCAATTACAACTGAGCTTTCATAGAAGAAAAATTGAAGAATTGTCGTCTTTATTTAAAGCTATGAAAATATTTCTATTCAAGAAATGGAAATCAACGCTATTGAAAAACTGTTAAATTATTTATATAATGTCAACCTTCTGATCGACGAATAAACAAATGATGCACGGACTGAAAGGGTTTAATTTGAAACAATCTTGATATCTGTTTGGAATTAAAGATCGTTATAAAGTCTTTGAATAACCTTCAAGTGTAGATTTCTTAGAATATTTAATTTTTGTATGATACTCGAGTCCGAGTTTCTATCTAAATACAATAAACAAACAAAACTTATCAGTTACGTACGACGCAAACATATGTGAATAATTGATTGAGGTATATTCATGTTTAATTACACCTACTTACTTGACTGCTCTTAGATACCATGTACTATAGGTAAGGATGACCGCTAAAAGCAGGTGTTGTTAATGGATATACATATATATAAAATGTGAATAAATGGTCATAATTGATTGAGCTCGCTAGAATTTTTACGTAATGTTGTTAACAATAACTTCAACATTAATATCATATGTTGTCTGTCTTATTATAAACTTTGTCACATGCTTGCCCATGTGTCTGAACAATGAACAATGATTCATCAAAATGTTTGAATATTTTATATGTATATCCGTGATAGACAATTTAAAAGAAATTGAAAAAACATGTAACTTGAAAACAGCAAAGTAAAACCGATAAAGCGACATATAAAATACTTCACGAAACGAAATCATCAAGTTGCTAATACATATTTTTGTAAGAGGGGGTTAAATTGAAAAAACATGTACTTGAATACAGCAAATACAACCGATACAACGACATATAAAATACGTTACGAAACGAAATCATCAAGTTGCGGGGGCGGTAAGTTTACTCTGAGGAATAAAAAATACATACTTACATATTTTTCATTGTTTTTCTAAAATGCTATTGAAAAAAATATAAAAAAAAACAATTCTTACTTTCAAATTGACTATTCAAATACTAAATTTTTCAGTGTAGTAATAATAATAATACATGTAATTACCATAGTTTTACATCTGTTTCAATGTTGTATTTGGACTTTATATTCTTTGTCTGTGTATAGTTTGGTTATTCAGGTAAAATTCAACTCTATTGATCTTACTCAGAGCTTTTTGATTATTTTTTATTGCTCGAGTCATTTTTGCAGCTACACTAGCTTTAGTTTTCTTAAATTAGGATATTTTAGATGACATCATCCTATACTAAAGGAACGTTTCTATCTTTACTACTCTCATGATTTAGAAGATAGAGTTATCCGAAGAGTAAATGACGTCGCAATTACTTTAATTTGACAGATACATTTTTATAATTTTGTACCGGATATAAAAAATGTTCACTGCTATCTGATATCAAAGAAAACTGTTACTCTATATGAAACTTGTTTTTCAGCTACAGATTATAGATTTAAATATATAATTGTTTATATTAATCAAGGCATTAACCAAGCAAAGATTTCAGAAATGTCGGAATGGGATTCCTTCCCTTTTGTTCTATTTATACATTGTATTTCTTTCCATAACCACAAAGATTTTTCTCTTAGAGACAGCTCAGAATCTCCTCGATTGAGCGAGTTTGTACCAATTCTTCAAATTTGTCATTCTCTTTCAATTTTTTAGCCTTTGTCTGAGTCTTATATGCCACTTTCTCATATCTTGGACTTTCTCGCTAAAAGTCATTGCCTTAATTCATAATAATTTTAAAAAGTGTGTAGTTTATTTTTCACCCATAAACCAATAAAAGAGAAGAGTTGTGTTTAGAATCACGTAACATATAGCAAAAATATATAAATAAAGTAATTAACAGATGGCTTTATCTTGGTACGCGCGGCTTTGATCGTGCATTTTCCTTTTAAATTGGTGTAATACGTCATTGTAACATGTGTAACAATGGTTTGGTCATCCAAGATTGGGATGTTTATAATCATTGACTCTGCCTCATTGCCTTGGCTGCGTTGTTATTCCTCCAGTTAGTAGTTTGATTATACCAATTTAAAGTGTATAAAATACATTTTTAAGGTTATAACATACACTTTAAAAAAGAAATAACAAGAAATTCAAAATAATAATAGTAGTAAGAATAGTAGAAAATAATAAGGAAATAAACCAAAACTAAAGATAAAACCTCGATAGCAGACACATACTAAGTTTGTACAAGACAATTCTTGTTGCTCTTGTTGACGACAGAAGACAATAACATAAAAGCAGTCTATTAAAAGATATCGGTTAATCCATTTTTACGTGATACGCACATGCCGCTCAGACTTATTTCTTTTATATGTTACCATGTCTGTTGACACATTTTCAATAAAAATGCGTTAAGCTCAAAATAAAGATTTCTTACAACAAAGAGGAGCAGTGTGATTTAATGTGTAAATATAGTTATGTGTCAATAAGTAATTCTCAGTTTGAGGCAGAACAAAATGAAATGATAGCCATCTGACCTTTTGATTTATATAAATGTCTTGCCTTTGACATTTTTAAAATTTTTGATTTAATTTTCTTAGACTTTATAGACCTCTAGATGCCTTGTTTTAAATTTATTTACCTTAAAAAAATTTGCAGAAGAAATATTTAATTTGTATTGGAACGTTAAATTACCAGGTTATACCAGGGTATAAAAACATGCTATGTTTAGCGGTATATAAATATATAACGCAAATACCTGTTAATGTTTTACTTATAAGCGAAGAAACTCGTTAAACGTGGACAAAATCCTTTGTATTTCTGTTTCAAAAAACAAACAGTAAGCCATTCAAAATAAGAATCACAGTTGAAAAAAGCCATATTCAAATTGGAACAGTAAATAAATACACAAGTCATTTATAATACGGAAATAATTGTTAAAAACCAAAGCTAGTGCAGCTTTGAATTGTGACATATACGCTAAACAGGTGTATGGAAAGTTACACGGCTCGCGGATAAGTGAACATAAATCTCTAACTTGGTACATGGTACCTTGTAATCTGTCAAAATTCTGTATCACTTAAAACAGATAAATTCCAACAGAGTGACCATAAGAAATGGCACCAGTGGTTATGGAATTCACCAGCGCTCAACGTGATACCTCGTAGCGTTCGTGCGGGACAATTATTTCTATTGACAACGGAATCGCTTAATGTGACGTTTTCCCACAATAACGTGAATATTAAACGTAAACGTTATCCATTTCATTCCACACAAACGTTAAGAGGCAATGATCACGTGGTACGCTGGTAAGTTCCATTGACATACTTTAGCCTGTTCCAAACATTCATTTATTTAAAACCGTATACCAAATATATAAAAATTGCAAATCATTCAGCATATTAATTTGTTTACTTAATTGCTCACTATGAAATAATTATCATGCTTAGCGATCAATTATCATAATTACCATATTATTTAGTGTTATTTGGAATTGAACAGAATATTGTCGATGCTTACATAGAGATATGTGTGGGGTGGGCATTAATCATTCATTGTTACCTGCTTTGGTCGATGAAGATAAACATAAAATTAATATGCCACTGGCTTCAATTTTCATATTTTAGAGATATGACATTAGCTGATAGGTTAAATACAACATTTAGACGTTATTCTAATGCTTATGATAATGTTAAATCAAACAAAATTATTATTGAAAAAAACATATGCTAAACACAATTTATTAAAGTTATATAGTTACCTATCTTACCAATATTGTATTCTCCTTGTTACGGCCTTTATCTGTTGTACACTGTAGACCAGATGTGTTACAAAGACATTGTTTCATTGACCTGTGATATGATAATCTTGGGTTAAAGTTTAGGATAGGAAAGCAATTAACAAAAAGCAGTCTCAGATATTATCCAGTCCGTTCCTTCTTCTTCCAATTTACAACAAATATTAAAAGTTGAATAACATATTACAAGTGTGTAACAGAATCTATATCTTCTTGTCTTTTTGGTTGGCATCTTATTTGTGCAAAAAAGAAAACAGTTTTAAATGTTGTCGTGATCGGACTTTATTACGGCAGAAAAACGTGTAAAATGCAGATTTTTTTACCTGTAACACTGTGGTTCAAAATCTAATTTTACACTATCTTTTTGCATTGCCATAAATCCGTTCTACCCTGGGCTTCGCTCGGTTAAACTTTCAAATAGTATATTCGTATTGTCGAAAATTATATATATCATTAATTATGTAATACTTTTTATCATAATCATGCACCGTATAAATCTATATCTATCTTGTTTAAGAACATGATCGCTTAATCAATTATGTAAGTATTTTTAAAAAAAACAGGTAGCTGAGAAGTCAATATATCTCTGATCTTTCATTTGTGACAAAATATTATACATACTTTATTGTTTTTGTTTCATTGCTGATTAAAGGTTGCATTTCTCTTTGATTTTAAAACAATTGATAGTTGATAGAGAATCTGTGAAAAAAATGTCATTGTTTATTACATTTATGAAATAATTCATCGAAAAGTTGATTATTAAATTAAGTGCTTTTATTGTGCTATATATTTGACAAAACTATCAATAATAATTTTCATGTGCCAAATGTGCACATTCGAAAATTCATTCCTCATTAGTGACACATCAGAGGCAAAAAAAGTTGATAAATAAAAAATATAATTCAGCCATTTGAAAATTATTGAATCCAAAGTTCCAAAATTATATAAATCCAAACCTGTTAGATGATCCTCAAATTGTCTTTGATATATGGAGATTAATCCGCTTGTTATGAGATGTATTTAAAGAAAATATTGACCAAGTAGATGAGCGCCTCAAATCAAACTAAACATCATAAGCTGCATATATTTAGTTAACATTATAAACTAAATTACTGGCCTTTCAAGACTTTTTTCAGGATCTTCTACAAAATTTGTTATTCTGTTTCAAGTTCAGTAACTTTTTGTGTTATCTTTTCTGAATTATAAATGAATTACTGTTGAAAAAATTGATAAACATTGATATATTACGTTTGACTGTTTACTGGAACGTATTTGATCCTCTTGATTACATTAAGATAGTTTTATAACCATAAATTGTTAATTCATCATTATATCCAACGATTTTTATTACACCGTTATGAAATTTTTATTGTCAGTAAATGGTTTCTATAGATAATTTAAATTAGAATTATTTATAAACGGATCTGTTATTGTTTATACATTTGAACAAATGTTGAAACATGTAAGTGAATTGGTTAGTATATTTATGAAATACAATACCTGTGTGGAATTTATACACTTAGATGGCCAAATTAAATTATTAAGAATATTCCTACTTATTTTTGTATCTATCTTTTAAATATGTAACACAATACTTTTAAAATTTTGATTTGCCGTATGTGCACATTTCGGAAAATCATTCCTCTTTTGTGACACTAAGGGACCAAAACAATTGATAGAAAAAAACATACGCCAAACATGTTGAAAATAATGAATCTTAAGTTCCTAAATTATATAAATCCTAATCCAGCTAAAGAATGCATTGCATGAGGTAACAACACTTAGTTTTAAATAATTTTTAAAAATTAAGACGGCTGAAAATTTTGCTAAATGGTATTTTTCTGGTACAAATTACTGCCTACTGAGTTATGGATACCCTCGAGGAGTTTACTCCACCAGCAGCGGTAGCCGCTCAGGGGTAGTAAATATATAACAAAATATTTGTTAAATTTTGTTGCGCCATATGTGCACATTTTGGAAAATCATTCCTCATCAGCGACACTAGGATTATATTCAAAATTTTGGATTGCAAATTGAATTTCTATTTCATTTGATATTTAATCAGTATTTCTAGCTTTTGGGATTACATTTGACAGAGTTGTGACCACTTTTTTAAAATTAATAATACATAAAAGGAATAACACATCGAACAATGGTTTTCTATATTAAATATACTTTCTGTTACGTAAAAAAACTTTCAGCGAGCACTATTAGGTTTCAAAAAAATCTAATAGTGGTCATTTTTAATTAAATTGTTTTCTAAATTTGAAATTAATTAAAAACTAAGGTTTGTACCCTCATGCACAGCATTCCTTAGCTGGATTTGGATTTATAATAGTTTTGGAACTTTAGATTCATTATTTTCAACTGTTTGGCATATATTTTTGTTTATTAATCAAACTTTTCGGTCTTAGTGTCACTAATGAGGAATGAATTTCCGAAATGTGCACATCTGGCACATCAAAATTTTACTGGTATTTCTTTTATTATATATTTGCTATGACAAAATTCAAGTATTCAAAAAATTCGTGTCTATCGACATTTTTGTGTGTATATATAAAAAACATTCACCAAATTCTGTAATGAAAAATTTCCCTATAGACCATGAAAGATTATGCTTGAAAATCACAATTCACACGTCCCTGATATGCTGGAATTTTAGCATATCATGTTACATAATGAGAGATCTATAAACCAAGCTATAGCTTCTGCTGTTAGTCATAATCATAAATGTTTTGCAAAAACAAGAATCATCGACTTTACACAAGTTGAAAGGATCCATGTTCTCCACGGGCATTTGGTTATAAAAGAAACGGATTTCCTAGAAAACATTTCTTACATATGCCCTCTGGATGTTTACTTATATTGTCGACAAATGGTAAAATGGTTTCAGATTAGCTTGCTACAAGTATATTTAGCAATTTACATTGTAAGTATGACATGTTTATTACTTCGAAACTCTTTGTACCAACAAAAGAAGAAGAAGAAGAAGAAGAAGAAGAAGTGAAGAAGTAGAAGAAGAAGAAGAAGAAGAAGAAGAGGACACGCGGCTTTGTCTGGTTAACAACAAGGTCAATATTCACATAATTATCACGCCAAGGTCCGTCTGAAGCCATGCTGTGGCTATTATTCCTGTTTTCAATATGTGTTCGTCTAGAATTCAATATTTTTATTATGCCGTTTTGCAGCAACAATTTACTTTTTTGTCTTATGTTTCTATATATAATTATTATGCTCTTAAATATTGTTATATTTTCAGATAAAAGATTTACAGAAAACTGCAGACCATATATACAAATAATATTGAAAAAACGATAAAAAATGGAGGGTTTATATAATATGACAGATGATAACAGTACTGCAGAGATGATATGTGGAGACGCTCCAGACGAACATCAACAGTTTTACCAGATAGCTCAGTTTATTACTGGTCTGATTATATATCCTATTGTTTGTATTATTGGTATAATAGGAAACACGCTTGCCTTGATAGTACTAAGTCACAAAGACATGAAGACGTCGACAAATGTCTATCTGTCTGCTTTAGCCGTGTCGGACACTATAAAATTGATAAATGACTTCTTTTATTTTGTAATGTTAGTTTTGCAATCAAACAAAATGGATGGGAATAAAATGGTGATATCGAATTTCTATCCGTATGCACATTATATATTCCAAATGTCTGTATGTGTTACGGCTTGGCTGACTGTCTCTGTGGCTGTAGAACGGTATATAGCAGTCTGTTATCCTACAAAAGCGAAGGAAATGTGCACCATTGCAAAAGCTCGAATAGTTAGCACTGTGGTTTTTCTTAGTATGATTCTTCTTACAGTACCGTCTGCTCTCAAGTATGAAGCTGTTCTGAAATATGACCGTCTACTTAACACCTCCTGTTATACTATAGAACCGAGCACCTTGGGAAAAAATGATGCATTCATGGAACCATATACCTGGGTTCAAAGTTCACTGAGATCTATTATTCCTCTGATTGTGTTAATATTCTTAAATGCTCGGATAATCAATGCCCTAAGGCAACAGAGAGTCAAGGGGAAGAAACTCTCATCACGAAACAGGATCACCCTTATGTTGATAGCTATTATTATATTTTTTGTTGTTTGTATCATGCCTGACGCAATCATGTCTTTGTTTTTTGGCTTCGGCTATATCGATGAATCAAACTATGTTAAAGGTATTAGAGAAATCACAGACTCGTTATTAGCTATCAACTCGGCATTTAACTTTGTGCTTTATTGCAGTATGAGTAAGGTGTTCCGAACGACGTTTGAGAAGATATTCCGAATAAAGTGTCCATCTATACAATGTAACCAATCAAAAAGGCTTATTTCAAATGGCGGTACAGGAAATGCGACACAAGGTAATGCAGAAAGTGAAGCTCTGAATCAAGTTGCGAATAATAATAAAGAGACGTTTCTTTGAGCAAAATATATTCAGGGTTGAGACTTGCCATTTTGATTTTATATTGACATATAAGCAAGTAATGAGATGTTTTTTATTGTTTCCTTATGTATCATTATTTCATATATTGTTTTGTATAGATGCTGGGTCATTTATCATTTTTCAAAGCGATGGCTTTAGTTCATTGTACCATTGTGTACCAACAAGTTAATTATCGTATGCCTCCTTTTGTCTCTCGGTCAGTAAAAATTAAAAAAATTACCATCATTTATAAACTTGGTAAAGAAAAATTTAAAAAGTTTAGAAATGATGAGTAATGAATATATTGAAATAGGAAACTCAATGCTGTAGTGGTTTAATCAAGGATTTTGAAAAATGAAAATGTTAAAGATTTTTCCAATGTGAATATTCGTTTCGATGGCAACGTAAAACAAAATTAATTAATGCATTAAATTATTTGTATTAATACTGTATAACAACTTATACAACAATCGACGTTTATCAGGATGGGTAGATCACCATATATGGAAATGTTTAGTTATGTATATAAAACCCGCTCTGGTAAGATGTGATACCACGTGCTCTTACCAATAGAATAAACCAATTTTATCAGGCAATGTGCATATAATTGTTGGTTTGTAATTACAGTTAGTTTTACATTTTTTCAATTTTTGTAATAACTATGATTGTAAAAATTATAACCAAGGGCAAAAGTCACAATAAATTAGCATTGAACAGTCAAGCTTAAGTAATTATGGTGTTATAACACAATGTTTTCCCGGCAAACTTAATACCGGGCGTTAGCGCGATATGAAACCATTTGGGAGTTAAAAATATGTGATATAACATCATAGTTACATAAATTTGATTGTTTAATGCTATATTTATATTTCATATTTAAAATTTCTTTTCCTGTCCTAGTTTGAAATTTTTTACCAAAATGTATGACAGGAATGACCAATTTAACGAAAGAAAAAAGTACACGTACAAATAATATAAAATCAGAGATATTTATAATATGTTATTTATTTTACTATGATAAATATTTTATTACAATAATTAGATACAATACAACTTAAATCATAGAAAAAAGGAATGTCAAAATATTCATGGGATTTTTTTTGACATCGTTGTGACTGTGTGTCTATATTTTGACAGTTCAAGGAATTTATGTACTGGAAAAGAAAACATTTAATTTCTACGCTAGTGATTAGTCCCCTTCTGTGTTATGCCACCACAAACCACAACGGTTTTATAATTAAGGAAATGGGGAAATAGTAGACGAAATGTAATTACATTGCCGTATCGACAATTTACCTTGCTGTTTTTATTTTTATTTCGAGATAGATATTTATTACTTACATGCACATCATTCCTGAAGAAATTCATTATTCTATTGGTTAGAAAATGTGACAAATGCTTCGTCAACATAACCATATATACTGATCTCAGTGACCCAATCTGTCTATGTTATTTTGTAAAATGTCATAATCAGTTGTTGTTTTTTTCTCTAAGATGCACATACGTGTCTACAGACCGTAATTACATACTCAAAGGAAATTTATTAGGTTAATGGGAGATACAAGTTTGCTTTTTACAGACAGAAGAAATACATGTTTCTTTCATTAACAAATCTGGTTTTTAATTTTTTTTTTTTTTTTTTTTTTTTTTTTTTTTTTTTTTTTTTTTTTTTTTTGTTTTGTTGTCTGATTTTCAGGAACACGCAAATGTAAAACAGATGATGTAAATAGGGTCCGTAAATTTCGTCGTTCATCGTTAATTTGCTATTTCCGGTTAAGAGAACAATTTGTGATTAAAATTTAACTCAAATATTTGAACAATATATTGATTGGCGTAACCAACGGCAATATTTGACCTCTAACCTCAAACCTCACAAAAAACGTTTATAACCGGAGAGATGATTATCCTTTAACGGCGAGGATTTTTAAAAAAGAGTAGTTATTTGTAGTCGTTTGTCACTTATTTCGTTGTTTAATAGTCAAATATACGTATTTGAACACGTGATAAGTTGTGACTTGTGATAATCATTTTCTTCTCATTGCTTTGTTCAATGAAATTCCCCAGCGTACTACGTGATAGCTTACAGCGTTTGTGCGAGACAATTATTTCCATTGGTAACGGAATTGTATGAATTGACGTTTTCCCGCAATAACGACGTTTTTCTGGAAAATTTGACGTAAACTTTATCCATTTCATTCTGCACAAACGTTAAAAGGTTTTGATCACGCTGGAGAGTTCCATCGGTGTAGGATATGTAGTCACGTCATGTGAATTTGCAATCACCGATACAAGAACAGGTAAAATTTATTTGACAAAGCTGTGTGTACATACGTGCGTGCGTGTGTGAATAGTATAAAATGTATAGCTTTGAAGTGATTGGAACACCTGTGCCTCACTATAAAGTATTATCAATGTTCCATAATGTATTATAAAGGAGCTTTTATGTATTTAAATTCATGTATATAATGCCATTCGTATCATATAAGAAAAATATTTATTATATCACAAATATTATGCATCTGTACTGTTGCGCTGAATCCCATTACGAACAAATAACTTGATCATCTTAATCATTGTTGTGAAATAATTGATAACCTAATTTTTACACTACTTCATGATTTTTGTTACGTTTTCATTAAAGTTAATAAAAAAACAAAACAAAACCCCCCAAAAAAGCTTTTCATATCTATTCCTAGTCTTTATAGAATTTTCTATTAAACAGAAAACAGTTGTTTTTTTCTTTTTTTTATTCTTTTTTTATTTTTATTTTTTTTTTATTTTTTTTTCCCGTATTTTTATGCTGTTTGATAATATTATTGTCTTAAACAGCACTAAATCTTTGTTTCTGCGTGACAGCTGTAAGATGACAAATTAAGATATAACAAACAAATCATAAAGCAGTAGTATTGGTTACATTTAATAGATCATCATGATACTCTGTTATATATATATATATTATCTGTGTGTAAATGTTATTTTAATTGGACTTGAAATCACAAAGTTATAAAAACACTTTGCATGAACGTTGCTGCGAACGTATTTTAATGTTTTTAATTTAATTCAAAAAGTTACACGAGCATACCACGTGATACATACATTTTACTATAAACCACGTGAAACATGCCTATGTAGCAGAATATCACTTGATACCTACTATTGAGAAAAAATTTACATTTCAGTACCTTGTGAAAAATTTTTTCTCCAATAAAAATAACAGTTCCACATTACTTGATATATAGTTAAGCATATTTAAAGTTTGTTCTTAGATGTAATTCATATTAATTACAGGTTGCATAGGATATAGAAAAACATGTTGAGAGAGAGAGAGAGAGAGAGAGAGAGAGAGAGAGAGAGAGAGAGTTATTTTGTTGTCATTCACATGTTGCGCTTTAAATTTCGACCCGGTGAATATTAAGTTATGCTATCGTTTTTTGGAGAGTTATTATTTTGAAGGAATGTGATTAAGACTGCAATACTATTTTATTAACTATGACAAACAATATTTTATTTTTATTTTGTATAAAGATAGCCTCTTTTGATTTGAACAAGAACAGGTAAGAAATTAAGCTCACAATTCTTCATAAGAGATTGTAGTAACACTCATTGCCGCCTTTTAAACTCCATGACGATTTCTGCTGACGTTTTTTTTAACTTGAACAGTATTATTAGCGCTCGCTTAGCAACAACTAAGCGTTTATTTATCCAGAAACAGCTTGCCCTTAGTTTCACAATCTTTCACTCAATAGAATTCTCAAGAGCTCCACGTAAAACCTCATAGTGTTTGTGTGGGACAATTATTTTTATTGGCAATGGAATCGCATGAATTGGCATTTTCCCGTAATAACGACTTTTTTCGGGAATATTTGACGTACACGTTATCCATTTCATTCCGCAAAAACGTTAAGAGGATACTGATCACTTGGTAAGCTGGCGAGTTTCAGTTGAATGCACAATCAAGTCAAATATTCCCATTTTTCTCTTTATAATATTTCAAATTTGTTTTGTTCAACAAAGCTACACTAAACAATCAAAATATAACATTAGATCTTTTATTTGTATTGTTTATTGTCTTAAAATTTGACATAAAAATATTCCCTAATTTGAGTTGAGTTTTTTTACTCATTTGAGTGAATGATTGTGAAACTGGAGCCTGATCACTATGTAAAATAACCTTGTATATTTCAGACGGGCGATATTCGAAGTGGAGTTCGTAAAATGCAAAATTTGGCAATGGACAATGGCTTTTACGAAAAATTTTGGCTGAACTACATTATTTTATGACAAAATTCATGCACGTAATCAAGGGCAATCGACTGCCCCGTAGACATGAATTAAAATAAATGTTTAAATTATATTCACTTGGTTTTAAATTTCTTCGGTTAAATTTGTATGACACTGAATAGATGCAAGTTATGTTTTTCTTTCTATTTTGTGAAATCTGTTCTTAGAGAAAGACAAATAGACCCAAGGCAATATCAAGATTGGTTCTATAACTTTTAGTATTATTTTCTATTTTGACATATTACAAAGCTTCATAAACAAAGCATTGTTTGAGCTTAATACCAAATTCAATTTTAAAACTTCGTGGACTTTCTCTCCAGTGTATCGGATTCTCTGGTCGTTTACGATTGAACCCAATTCGTTCAAATTCTATCTCAGAAAAAAAATTATAAATTTGCTTGCCGATGTTTTACTTAAAGTTGATTCCTTTCACCCAGCCTTCTAGAACACCACACCTTCATACAAAAAAATCTTAACAGGCCTAAAACATGTCTCAAACCCTCCTCTTTTGTGCAAACATACCTCTATTATATGACTGCAATAAATGTTTTTTTTAATTACGTCGTCTTATAAATTGCTAAATAGAAATAATGATTTATTGTTTAAATTTTAATTTCAAACATTGAAGCCTTTTAAGTCCTTTGTCCCTGGAATTAATTTTGTTTGAAAGATATTGCATGGTGTTAAATAGAGGCTTTAATATAACTTAAAACATTCGTGTGACATTGATCGAAAAATTGTTATTGTCGCGCTTTCTCCATTTCAGTAATCATCTTTTTGTCTAACAGCTTTGAATGATGGGAATGAAGACAATATAATTACTATTTTTAACGTAAACTTAAGGTTTCTATTGCCAAAATGGCTGTTTTGTTATACATGCGATGACATATAATGTGAGATAATATAATGATTTATGGCATCACTGCAATTGCTTATTAAACATTGTCTGTCTTTGTAATCACGGTTAAATTGACATTGAACACGCACATGCAAATAGGCTCTAAATTAATCTAATTACTGTCGTTAAAGATATTTATTGCCGCCTTTTTTTGTTGTTTAGCTGACGAAGTAGAGGAAATTAAGCCTTATAACTTTCAATATGTGTCACCATTTTGACTATAATACTTATCAGTAAAAGTATTTATTTAAGAAATGACATTCTTTTTGTCAGTGTTCATCCGTTTTGAACGACAGTGGGCTGGCGCAAATTTTACATGAACGGCTTCATATTTACAATTTCTTTAACCATTTCAGTTCAATTTCAGACGATATATCCTAAAAATCATTTTTTAATATGTCAGTTTACTGCCTACCTCCACATCGTCAAAATGAAATATTCCAACGCCATGACGTCAGAAAGTTCAGAAAGGTCATTAGCGTTCATAGCATTTGACCGAAAAGAAGAGTCATAGAAAGAAAGATAATATTACCTGATGATATACAGACGATTGCGTTGCTACAACTTACATGTGTCCAATCAGTCAACTTTTTATAAACATTTCTATGAATTTAATAAGATCAGGTTTTAATTGGAATTGTTAAAAAACTGAAGCACACATCTTCAAGCACTCAAGAAATGGTTGAAGCCGTGTTGCACAAAAATTTATTAAAAATATATAACACAAATACCAGTTAAATTTTGATGTGCCAGATGTGCACATTTCGGAAATTCATTCCTAATCAGTGACACTTAGAACGAAAAGTTTGATAGATAAAAAACATAAGCCTAACAGTTGAGAATTAATGAATCTAAAGTTCCAAAATTATATAAATCCAAATCCAGCTTAGGAATGCTTTCCACGAGGGAACAAACCTTAGTTTTTAATTAAATTTCAACATTTAAGACGGCTGAAAATTTTGCTAAATGGTACAGCACAAAGTACTGCCTACTGGATACCCTCGAAGAGTTTAACTTCACCATAAGGAGCAGTTAGTGTTGCGACAAATATGTTTTAATATTAATTAATTTTAATAATTCTGTGTGCAATTTTGGCCCTGGTGCCGTATTTTTGGCGGATCAGATTAATCCTTCCGATAGCCAACTATTCAACGTTTGACTATTCATTATTTTCGGGTTCTTTTTGCTTCTGATGCCATTAACTGTTATCAGATAAGGGTTGGCACAATATAGTTGAAAAGTATAATGTCACTGTATCCAAAATTATCGTGGATACATTTTACATCCCATAGTTCCGTTTCTTTTCATTCTGAATTTTGGTTTTACACGTGACTGTTATAGCTTTGTCATAATGCATTTTTTTGAATTATAATGCATTTATTGAATGTATTTAAAGATCAGATTTTAAAAATGCATTATGACAGCTTGCTAGACAAAAACGGCTTAACCATTTGGAGAATCCTCACTTCCCTGGTGGAAGTTCACTTTTTATATTTAATTTGCCAATTTTAATAGTTTTTACTTTTCCTTTGAGATTCTGATTTAAACATGGACAGGTATTGTTTGTATTCCCCTCTAACGTTAACTTTGGAGTCGGATTTTACGTAGCCAGACTATAAACGTAAGAAATTCAAGATTTGTTTTACCTTTGTCGATGCTGTAAGTCATGAAATTGTGCACTTAATACCAATGTTCGATAAGCAAGCGAACAACATTGTTTAAAGAACAATGATCCTTAATACTCTTTTGATATGTATAAGATTGACTCTTGATTAATATAATAACAAAAATACCTGATAAATTTTGATGTGCCATATGTGCACATTTCGGAAAATCATTTCTCATCAGAGACCCTAGGGGCCGAAAAGTTTGATAGATAAAAAACATAAGCCAAACAGTTGAAAATTAGTAAATCTAAAGTTCCAAAATTATATCAACTCCAATCCAGCTACGGATTTCTTTGCAGGAGGGAAAAAACCTTAGTTTTAAAAAAATTCAAATTCAAGACGGCTGAAAATTTAGCTAAATGGTATATTTTCTTATACATATATTGACATATATGTATGCTAAGATAAATGATAATACATGTGATATTGAACATGCCCTCTATAAATTTGTGCAATGCTCTAAATTCAGATGAAATACTCCCATGTTGAACTTAAGCTTGATTTAACATAAATAATGGCCCTTTTACTCCACTTTTACTCAATTAATTTGTAACTTTGTGCTATATAAATAGAAATGTAATTATTTTATTAAGCCTTCATTGAATTACTTCAAAGTAAAAATAAAATCCTTTTAGGAGTCAGACTATATTGTTAAAATAAAATTGATTTTGTTTTTCATTTATTGTTTCGATATTCAATTTTTGCTTAAAATTGAAAAAAATTCTTACTGGAAAGCTTTGTACTTTTATGGAAAAAAAACAAAGAACAAATATTTAACAAAAATACCTGTTTAATTTTGATGTGCCATCTGTGCACATTTCGGAAATTCATTCCTAATTAGTGACACTAGGTACCGAAAATATTGATAGATAAAAGACAAATTTAAATTATATTAATCCAAATCCAGCTAAGAAATGTTTTGCGTGAGCAAACTTATCTTAGTTTTAAATACATTGTAAATAACAAACTTTTAGACGGCTGAAATTTTGCCAGAAGATACATTTTCTGCCAGCACATGGCACTGCCTACTGACTTATGATAGACATTTCCAAACAAAAACAATTAAGGACAAACATTAAATGGACCACTGATAATGTTTTTGGACTTTGGACCTTGAGGGAAATATCAGTGGGTTTTTATTACTATCAGAGGGTCCTCTATGAAGCTTTGTGTTATTACGCATGTCTGATTATTATTATTATTATTATTATTATTTTTATTACCGTCTGTTACAACCACCTGCTGTTAAATCATCTGCTTATACACCAAAAATGATTTTTGAAACATTTCGAAGCGCGTATTCAAATGATCGCGTTCTTACCATTTGCGAGCTGTATGTTAAAACTTTTCCTAGGAAATTTTTTCTGGTAAACTTAACCACTTAATCCATCATAACTAAATACAAAACATTTATTTGACAAGCTAAATGACATCAGAAGAAACAAAATCCTTCAATAAGCAATATGGGCCTATAAACTAAGTAAGGTAATCCTTATCATGTGCAGTCTTTAATGTAATAAGTCATTACATAAAATCATATTTAATCACCATATAATTGTCAGGTTTGTTTTAAGAACATTAAGTTGTCAATTATAACTTACAAATTATAAATATCTTAAATGACTCGTTATGTTGTTTAATGTCATTTAGCTGTATTCATTCTTTATATTCTAGTCTGGTTCACATCTCCGTTCTACATATTCTAGCCTGGTACACGTCTCCGTTCTACATATTCTAGCCTGGTACACGTCTCCGTTCTACAAATTCTAGTCTGGTACAAATCTCCACGTCATACATCTTTCAATTGATCGCGTTTCATTTATCTCTGACTTGTTAACATTGTTTGTTCATTTGAAAAAAAATTAACAGAAATATAAAATTGCTTGATTTCATTAAATTTAGACCTTGTAAGTCAAAAATCAAAATTTTAATGGGAAAAAGGAATTCTTTCTACAATTTGGTTAAACTAACAAAGTTTTATTTTATGTTGTTTTCGTCCTTAAGGTAATTGTAAACGACAGAGGTTCCGTCTAGATCAAAAAAAGATCATTATAGACGGGTCTTTTCAGTCGTTTTTATGATTTTTGTAGTTTCTTTTTTGCCTTCAGAATAGATCCCTAAAATTTTTGGAAATCGGAATATCAGTTTTATCATCATTTTGAGTTGTGTAATATAAATATCTACCATGTTGCATCATTTTGTTAGATTAATAATTTGGAATTGTTGACAATCATATATTTTTTTTATTTAATGCAATCATAAAATGAGTCTACCACAGCTTACAACTGAATACGCTAAAATATTATTCAATTTGTTTTCCCTCATATTACTGTTAAAATTTCAAATTTATAGACGCATACAAAATGAAAATTAAACTGCTAATGAATTTTGGTTTTGAATATCAAAGATCATTGTTATTTTTATATAACACTTTTTGAATGTATTATAAACGTAACTTTTATGTTAATATTATATGTACAATGACTCGACTTTCAATTTAAAACGTATATTACAGATATTGTTGTTTCCTTTAATATTTTTGGAACAAATTGTAATTTCATTTTCTCCTCCAAGACATTATTTGTATACCAATGAATATATAAGGCTAAAAATCCGTAATTCATTACCTTACGAAAGTCATATTTTCACGTGTTACGACATTGTCTGTATTCAGCGTTACAAACAGCGGTAGACATCATAACAATAAGATTACATAGGGAAGATATATATATAGAACAAAGTGAGACTAGGCAAACAATATTCAAATACAACTAATTTAAAAAAATCTCGACTTTGGAAATGATGAATATTGCGCCTTTTGTTATGGCAAGACATTAATGGCTGTATTTTATGTGGGCGACTTTGATTTTAGTTATATAAAGAGCTGAAGATTGATATATCTGGTATACCTGTTTTGTTTCACGATAATACACGAAGTTTTCTTTAAAACACACACACACACACACACACACACACACACACACATATATATCAATAGTGTTTAAGTACTTTTTAAAGTCCTTTATTTTGTTTCAAAGACGGGCTGATGTTTACTCATTGCTTACATTAACATTGTACATTTATGCTTTTATGCATGCGCAAATGCTGTTTAATTTTTTTATATATAAAATAAACCATTCAGACACGTTAACACGTTGTCATGTGTCGTTCTGAATGCATGATTTTAAATGAAATTCTAAAACAGTCCAAACTGCTATTTCACAGAAATTCATACATAAAACGTTGGTCTTCAAAGGTCTGCTTTTATCATTGTCAAACTCTGATTGTATCAATTAGTGAATTATGAAGAAAGTTATGTCTTCAATGTTTGCATACCTTCATTAAAATCATTTCATAAAGGCATGGGTATCATACTGTTATATTCTTCATATCTAATGATTTTTTGGATATTTGCACAACATGAAATGTTATTTTAATTTTTCAACTATTTTTAAAATAAAAAAATAGAATTTGTAATTTATTTTAAATTTTAGTTATTTTGGCTCTTTACTAAGCCTTGTTAATTGCTAAGCCATAACGTCATGAATTTTTTGTTATTTTTCCACATTGTTTTAGTGAGTTATTACGTCATTTGTTTATTTTACGTCATTATTTGTTTGTCTCTGTTCTCCGGAATTTCTCAGATTCTCTCTTTCATTTTTTATTTTATTGCTTTAAAAATTTTGCCATAGTCAACTAAATTGTCATTACAACAAGCCAGATGTTTTCTTTTCCGAGCTGTATGTATGTTCATATTTTTTCTCACATGACACCTTATGCTATTAATTACTTCGTCCGAAATAAAATGTTGACAATGTATTAAATGTTTATGTTTTTGTTAATCAAACACGCAGATTAAGTTGAAGTAGAGCGCAAAGGGTAGAATGCATCTTATCTGTTTCATCAAAGTACGGTAAGGTTTTCGAGTGGTAGAAAGTACCGGCTTTTGAATCTAAGTCGCATTCGCTGCCTAGGTGCGAATCCAACTCTTAAAAAACTAGTGGGAATAAGTTCTAGTTTGTCAGTTATAATAATAATAATTATTTTATTTTTAAGTGCAACCCGATTTACATAAAAGCTCGTTGTCGCGATACCATTGTTATTTCGGGCAGCCTGAATAGGCTTACGATGCACCATCTGGTCTTCCATATGAGACTGTCAGGTATAAAGTCATTGACAAAGAGAGCAAAAAAAGTGTAGGCGCAAGATTATTCCCTTGTCTGACACCGGTGTCAATCGAATACCAATCTGTCAGTTTATCGTTTACTCGAACTGCACATTTGAATTTACTATACATCGATTTTATTACATTGTATATTTTCCCACAGATATCTGCGCAGAGCAGCTTATTAAACAGAAGGTCATGATTGACAGAATCAAACGCTTTGTTGAGTCGCCAAAGCACAAAAATGTGTCTTTATTCATCGTTTTCCTGTTTCTGACAATAAACTGAAAATATGGTCCAAGCATGATCCCTGCAGCCTAAATCCATTTTGTTCCTAACACAGAATCTTGTTTACTTCTAGATGAGTTAACACTTTCCTATTGACCATGCTACTGAAGATTTTAGCTAATGTAGACATTAGATTAATACATCGATATCCCAATGGATCCCGCTTATCCTTCCCTTTTTAAGTATCGAATGAATAATATTACGACACCATAATTCCGGTATTATATTGTACGTTAAACACGCATTAAACAATTCACACAGCACTTCAACAAAACTCTCGTGTTTAAGAATTTCATGCGGAATATTATCCAATCCTGTGGTTTTGCCATTTTTCGCGTTTTTCACTGGGTTTCTTGTTTCAACAACTGTGATTCTGTCGTTGACATATCCTGTTACATCGTCGTTCGCATTATCGCTGTTTTCCCACTGTTGATTTGTTTGTTTGACATATTTTATGAATTCGACGTTTTTTTTTGTGTTTCGGATCAACGGAGAGTAATCGTGAATAGTCCTCTTTCCATCTTGATAATATAGTGTCATTATCACTATAGAAATTACCATTATTTAATAATACACTATTGATCGATTGATTTTGTTTCCCTGGACCTAAATTACTAATTTCGTTCCAGAAATTCTTTGGATTGTTGCTATTTAACGTGTGTATCCGTGTCCTTATGTTATAGTTATACTTCTCTCTTCACGTCTGAGTTGTCTATCGAATTTCTTTCGCTTTTTCTAAAAAACGTTTGTCGAGCTTTCCTTCTATTTATATTGTTTCCTTTGCATTTCAAAAATTCCTTTTCTGCAAGGTGTAGGTCGTCTAGTAACAACTGAAGTGTTTCGTTCCATTAACGTTTCCCTACGTGACGTCGTTTCTTGTGAGTAGTTTTACCAATATCCTTGAATTTTAGTTTGCAGTTCAATTCGTTATGTATTAATGTTTAATATATCTCGTTTATACGAGATCTAATGTTTTCAGTCTCCAGCAGCCAATCGATCACATTTTGAAGTGCTCTCGTGCATTGGAAACATCATATTTACGTCTATATTCACACTGCCATTGTTTCTGTTTGATATGTTTTCTTCGGTTATTAGACGTCTATATTCTGATAAATTTAGCGTACATCTAAATACAGAGTGATCCGGTATTCTTGAATTCGCTGATAGTTTACTACGATTCCAGTTTATTAGATCTGATACGAGTACAACTTTAAAGTCGCTGTATTTATGAAGATCCGCATACGGAACTATCATATAGTCTACCACGGATTTACCAGATATTTTAACGCATGTGAAGTTATCGTCATTCGGATCACCCCTACCGTTCAAGGCACATAATTTAGCATCATTAAGAAACTCTATGAAGTACGTTCCGATATTATTTGATGTTTCATCTACACTTGACTTTTGTGGCACCATATCATTAATGTCATCTATGTCTTGCTTATTTCCAATACGCGCGTTGAAGTCTCCACATATATAATATCGGATTTCCATCACCGTACAAGTAAACGTGGGATAAAAGTGAGTCAAAGAATCCGTGCGCAATATTTCCCCTACTGGATCGTTCCAGGTGCAAATAACACACACAAAGATATACAACTAGTTATGGATCTTATTTACTTTTGAGATAAATCCACAAAATTCCATCATAATTATCATTTAGAATTCCAATATCATATTTGGCATATAAACTATTTTTAATAAAAAATCAAACGCCCCCACTACCGCGCCATGCTCTTTGCGATATGTGTTTGCGATTATTTCCTAACTAAGCGTATCCTGGTAGATCTATTGTTTCTTGTGCTTTCAAATGAGTTTCGCATAAGGCTATAACATCACAATTCAAATTTATTTCCACTCTTAACGGCTGTAAGTGGAAGGTCGTTGGTTCGAACCCCGGCCGGGTCTGACCCAAGACTTGAAAGTGGGTAGTGACTGTTCTTTCGCCAAGCACTCGGCATTACGAAATGAAAGTCACGGTGGAAACTTAAAATAAACGAGGTCCCGTGTCATGGCAGGCATGGCACGATAAAGAACCCTGCTGTATAATGTCATCAGCGCAACGCACAGGAAATATTTCCGCACTTTCGCCTATAGCTGGCAATGTCTCGATATAAGTGAAATATTCTTTACCTTGACGTTAAACACCATTACTCAACTCAACTCAACTCTCTTAACGGGAGCCTCGGTGGTCGAGTGGTCTAAAGCGCGCGCTTACGGATCACAGTGCCTCTCACCGCCTGGGATCGAGTCCCACTCGGGACAAATCCTAGTGTGAGAAAGTTTGTCAGTTCGCTTGCCGAAGGTCGGTGGTTTTCTCCGGGCACTCCGGTTTCCTCAACTATCCCAGAACTGACCGCCTCGAAATAAGTGAAAGATTCTTGACTGGGGCATAAAACACCATTACTCAATTTCACTCCTCTCTTAACGTTCTACTTTTAATATATACCATTCGTTACAATTAAATGAGTGCCATTTACCCTATCAGGCTGGCTTCGATCTTATGCATTTTGTACTTTTGTAACTTTAAATGCATGCAAACAGAAGCTTCGAGAATTTTTCGGCAATTCCATTTTCTTCCTCCATCCGTAATCCGTCAGCCTTCAGACCGTTGGTTGGTTGGTTGGTTAGTTGCAATGATGTTTAAAGTCGCATTGATCAGTAATTTTTTCAGCTATTCGCGACGTGAACAAGGTTATTAATCTTTAAAGATTGAACTTAAGGTGTTATTGCATGCCATATTAATAGGCGAATTGTAACTGAAAATGTGCTTTGAAAAACAAAGAACAGGAAACATTAAATAAAAGTGGGTTTTTGTTTAAAACTGCATAAGCATTATTGCAGCTGTTTGCAGCTGGAGAATGTTAAGAAGCAGAAGCAAGCAAGACAAGAAAAGGCAAAACCAAACCTATATTGGTTGTTCTATATCGTCGCATCAGTCATTTTTCAGCTTTTTGCGTAGTTCATATATGAATGCAATGAGTATAATGATTTGTCTTGTACTAGCGCGCAATCAGGACGACTTCTTGTTAAGTTGCTAGCTCACCTAGTCAATATGCTGCATGCAAGCATACCACTCCCCAAGTCACATTATCCTGGCATGGGTGAACCAGTTGATACTCTGCCCTCCGAGCGCCATGTCAGGAAGCTGTATCTCGTATAACTCGGCAAGGGTTTTAATCGCGACCTCCCGCTCTCGAGGCGACAGCCATAAGGAATAAGTTGCATACTCCTTAATGTGTGAACCTTGTAAAATTTTAACTTAACAGTTGAAATCGGATTACTTTGTTATTTGATCTCATTTCACATATGGTACATAAAACTTTAACAGGCATTTTTGTTATAGAGTTACGCTCTGTATTGATGTTGTTGAGTGATCGCTGTAACCTATGGATAAACATTCATTTTATTGAATATTTTTTATGAACATATATTCACAACATTGTAGTTATATTCGATGTTCGTTTAAAATTGGGATATTTCTTTAAAACAATGTGTTTGTCTATTGTTTGGCAGATTTAAATGTATTTTCAGTAAAAATAATTACTTATACACGGGGACGTGATAAACTGATCTCTACACAGATTTTTAAAATTCGAGATACGTTTTACTTCTCGCCTGCCGCTCAGCATTGAAAGCACGCAGTATCGACCACTGGAGCTTGGTGTCAGGATTTTTGTGTTTTTTGTCTGTGTCTTTTATTGTTATTTTTCGGAATTTTTTTTAAGTTTGTTAAAAATGGATTTCAGGCAAATTCATCGATATGTGCGAACTTGTATCAACCTCGCATGTAATAAAACACAAATAAATAATCTTTAAAACAAAACTTGTGATACAAAAATCCTGACACCAAGCCCCCGCGGTATTGACTGGTTTACATGGTGTCAGGGTTGGGGTTAGGGTGACAACTTGTTGTAAAAATCACAGCTGCTTTGTGACGACTAACTGTAAAAATCTAGACTAAGTCTCAATTTATTGTCGGAAAATCCCAGCTATGGATTGTTGGTACTGGATATAATGTCAAATGATGCTCAGTGGAATGAATAAAGTACTTTTGTATGCCTTAATAAATGATATAGCATGTCATAGAAAAGGTGAATTGTGACTGATTAAATGTACCTTGAAGCAGTCAATGGAACCAATAACAAGAAGTAATATTATAGGTTTATTTACAAAAAAAAAAAAAAACAAAAAAAAAAAAACAAAGAAAATACCACGAAACATATTAGGACCACCGATATACGTCATCAATTAGGCAGTCGAAAAGTTACAAGCGGCGTCGGTAAATGACCAAGTATTAGCGGGTTCGATCAGGTAAGTTTTTTGTACATTATCGGTGTATAACTGCGAAAAACATCAATATTGACAACTTAATTAAAAATAGAAAGGCCTAAAATTTGTGACCGGTGATCTTTAATCAAGTACCCGTCTACAAACAAAATTTACTATCGGTATTGGATACGCACAGGGACGTCTAGTTATTAGCTATGGAATACATTTAGATAAATTGATGATTTCTCACGTTTAGAACATAGTTCCAATGCCTAAAGGGGAGTAACTCTTACATTCCTCTGCTCTATAATTTACTTGCCTTTGACCAGGCGAGATTTTTTCAAGTTTAGTTTTACTAGCAATTAAATGTCCATCGGAAATGTTATGTTTTAGTAGTCCCGTGACTTTAATGTTGAACAAAGTTAGTGTCTCACGAGTGCAATAGTCTCAATTGCTGTAAAATAGTTATGTGTAGCTACAATACCTTTACTCGTGTATTTAGGAATTTTTGGTTAATTTAGAATACAAAGTATCACGCTTATTTTTTATTAATTTTTTATAAATTTTGCTACGGAATCGTGTATGTATGTACGGAATCGAATATATGTAATTATGTATATAAATAAAACAACATGTATCGAGAATTATATATTTGAGATAGTCTTAAGTACCTATAAATTATTTATTTTTTATATTATTTTATAAAATTTTATTTGTGCATACTAAATAAACAAATCATGGCCACAATGTGGTACTTCTATTTTCTAACACTACACTTGAACCTTGCAAAAGACTAAAATTAGAGACATTGATTCTTCGACTTGCGCTCTGCATAAAGAGAACAGAGTATCGGTTCACCTGGTACTAAGTAGGATTATGTGACTGAATGAGTGGTATGCTTGTCTGCAGCATTCTTACTGGGTGAGTTAGCACAAGTTAACAAATATAGACTTCCTGAGTGTGTGCTTGTTCAAGGCTTATCATAACACATAGTTACACATTCGCATATGGCACAAATATCTATAATGAACTTGTTCCAAGATTTATCCTCAGAGCGATTAACTCACTTACTCTGGTCACCGAAAAGCGGAAAAATTGCTGCTGCGACGTTAAACAACATTGTAACTAACCAACTACTATTAGTACTTCTGTATCAAACTAATAGTAAAGTTACGAACTTATACATCACTAAAATACACTGGAAGGAAGCAGACGTTTGCAAAAGTCACGTGGTTTAGTAGAAAATGTTTGAGTTAATTTCCTAAATATGCTTCAAATTAATACAGATATTTCACTTGATATCAAAATGAGTGAGTCAAGATAAAATAAGATAAGAAAAAATTATTATTTAAATTCGACACACATAAAAAGAAAATAACATAGCTCTATCTGAGCTTTTTGACGAATATAAAAACATATCAATACCAAAAAACAAATAAAAATATCAGCATGCACATGTAAAACGAATATTTAAACAATATATCACAATGACAATTCATACAAGTAAAAAGCAAATAAGGATTTGTAGCATGTAGCAAAATTAAAATAAATTAAGTATTGCAACAATAAAACATCAGCATTTGGTAGGAGTATTCTGAAGCATGAAGCAATTTTAAAAGCATGCATTACCGTGACAAGTACAGACTGACCCATTCCATGACTGAATAATATTTTTAAAATGACTAAATCTATTTTCTGTCCTGAAATGGTTCGGAAGACTATTCCATAACAAATGCAGCAGGATAAAGGATTTCTTACCATAATTTGTTGTTCTTACTTGTTTCACGTCCAAGATGTTTTGGTACCTGAAGGAATATTTAGAATTTTTTACTTTCAATAGAGAATAAAACATGTGAGTGCTAGGTTGTTAATGATTTTAAACTGGCTTTCTAAGGCTATGTTGAAGTCCCGACTTGAGAAGGAAAGTGTGTTGTCATCTGCACAGTTGTAAAATGTGGATTTGTGTACAAAATAAAAAAAATTTCATTTATAAAAACATCAAATAAAAGAGGCCCTAGGATAGATCCCTGAGGCACTCCTTTTTGGATGTCTGCCCAATCACTTAGAATGTTATTTGTTAAATCAAAAGCTTTTGAGAGGTCCATCATAACCCCAGCAGTGTAAAATTAAAGACACCAGAACTTAGTTTGATAATGCTTACTTGGATATATGGAATGATTTTAAAAATAAAAAATGATAATTGGATATTCATTCGAAAATCAAACCGAATTTTAAATGGAAAATTACATGGCATTAAAAAGCAATTATGATATAGGAAGTGCGATGCTAGATGAAGGATCTCAACACTGACTTGTATAAAATTAAATTCGGAGCGTCTTTTTACTCAAATACACTCAAATATACTCAAATACACTCAAATACATTCAATTATACAGTCAAAATTCGATGATTTATGTTAGAAAAACTCTTCAGAAACGTATCGTTGATGTAATATCTAAAATTTTTTGGGGCGTTATGGTTGGTGAGTTGGGGCGATGTGAAAAGAAATTGGGGCGAAATGTAAAATAGTTGGGGCGAAGTGGTTTGGGGCGTAATGGTTTTGGGGCGAAACGACCAGCACCCCTCAGCGGCAATGCATATTTTACAACAGTCCCTTGACATGTTTTGATAAGTGACTTGTTTTTTTGTGCTGTTTGGTAAGCTTTACCACAAGCTTTATGAAGGATTTTGTGATTTATATTAAAAAAAAAACTCTGATTGGTTAATAAGCGACATACAATATGATAGAGATTGCCATGTGTGTCCCTGTATTGTTCAGGAAAATCGTCCCAATCAATCAATCAATCATTCAATCTTAAATCAATCAATTTTAAATCAATCGATCAATCTTAAATCAATAAATCAACCAGTCATCGATCTATCAAACAATCAGTAAGTCAGATAATCCAAATAATTAATCAAGTAAGCAAAAAATCAGACCACTATCTAAACTCATGGGCAAAGATATTTTGTGCCGAAATGACTACACGCTGATAAAAGTGCCGAAATGACGCAGACATCATTTCTAC
The DNA here is from genome assembly GCA_029721355.1 of Tegillarca granosa. Classification (NCBI taxonomy): domain Eukaryota; kingdom Metazoa; phylum Mollusca; class Bivalvia; order Arcoida; family Arcidae; genus Tegillarca; species Tegillarca granosa. Next base: position 1,621,542 of record CM056609.1, read on the forward strand.
TTCCGGTTTGCTAGTTGACGGTTATTAGTGCAGTGTTTCACACGTTTTCACAATATGGGTGTTTTAATTTCTAGATTTAGAGTAAGTCCCGTAACCCTAGTAACCTTAGGATACTCTCTGTATACATCGATATTGTTGTCAAGAGAGTTTACAATCAGAAAAGTCAAATTATAGTTACTGGCGAACAGTAACTTGGCTCGGCTAGTATGGTGGCTGATACTTCCCTCTTCCAATCTGTCATGCTAAGAGTCAGACAGCTCTGTTTACAACTTATGTAAAATAAGCATCTTTCATAAACCTAGATTAATTTTACCCATAACTCAAGTAAAATATACCTAGCCTTCGGAGAATTTAAAAATACAACTAAGTAGTACCAATCAAAGTACTTGAATGAATGGTGAATCTTTGCTTCTTCCATTTTTTCAGGGGTTAGTCTTGCAGTATTGGAACAACAGGCACCAATATTTTATTTGGATATTTATTTATTAAATTATGTTTCTTGTAAAACTTGCCACATGACGCAGCTAATTTTCGTCTTAAAAATGTGTTACCTGACCTGCGATGTCCAACTTTGTTAGCTTATTTCAGGGTGTCCTAACACTTTTTTCATCAAGTCATTGATAAATAATCATTTTGAACACTTGACCATCTTACCATCTTGACCAAGTGTTTTTAAAACTGTACTTGTTATTGGAACTCAATAAAGAACAACTACAGACATTTGATCTGGTTACTTACATTGTTCAAATGACTGCTATCAGTCAGTATGACTGATATCGTTTACAGTAATCAATTGTTATTGATAAATATGTTACCTACTCTCAGTGTCACTATATTTATGACAGCCAATTTATGCAAAATATAAGTAGCAAAATTGACATGTACGAAGTAGGGAACCTTTTCTAGATGTGATTAAAATTGCTATGTGCATCCAAGTGACTAAAGAATATCTCCACACAAAATAAAAGGTTGCTGCTATGAAGATTTTAATGTTCTTAACTGTAGCTAATTATAGACGTCTTTGCAGATAAACAAACAGTATATTATGTCACCAATGTTATCATTTCAGGTGTTAACATCACCATTTTTAACATATAAAATTCCCATTTTTCATTCTACAGAAATATTTATTGGTAATCAAAAATGTGCTAAAAAAAATTCTTCTTTCACTAGGTTGAGAGACATACATGAACAATAATAAACCATATTTAAGTTTTTCGATTTTCTGTGAAAATTTTCCATTATACAGTGTCACAATCACCATGATGCCAATAATAGATAGTTCAATACATATAAATTCAAGTGTTGTCACAAATATTTACAACTTATAAAACTTTGTAATGTACCAAACATGCAATCTTATATTACAAGGATGAGAAAGGTTTGAATTCTTTAAACAAAAAAAAAGTACATACATTGAAACAATTAATCACTTTGTGAGAGTATAAAAATGAAAAATTCCAAATTGTACATAGAGAAAAATCATTGTTACTGTATTTCCAGGAATACTATATAGTCAAAGTATTTGCCCCTAAAGTTTAATTATCAAGAAAATTGAAATGAAGTTGATGTTAATCTGTACCCAACCACATTATTTTTCATGTTATTTTGCAAGCAGTTCAGCTATGATGTTTATAGAGAAAAAAAAACAATTTTCATTAAGTTATACTTTACTTTTCTCCGTCAGTACCTCTCTGCAAATGAAAATAGAAAGGATACGAAATAATCCATGAATAAAATTTGAATCTTTCACCCAAGGTGTGTACCTGTTTACTATGTAATATATATATAGCCTTACTTTTTTTATGTTTGAGGCAACATAAGGTTACATTAACACATTAACATGCTTTTAAGTTGTAAAATTCACTATTTTTTTCTACATATAAAATCCCTTAACTGAAAAAGTTAAATTTCCTGATAAAAATGTGTTCCATAATAATTAAGTAAGAAACAAAACATCCACTGTATAGTATTCCTGCAAATACAGTACTGGATATTCTAAAGAATAACCTTTTTTTAAAAGTATAAGAGGCAAAAATTTCATTATATGCAAATAGACGATAAAATTCCCCTTTTGTAAGTGGGTATACATCAAAATACTACATACACACATGTTGCATGCATCCTTTATCAATTATGATATTGATTATAATAATAATTTACTAATCAATAAAATCATTAACACACAAGGAAGTTAGCACGTTGTCTGTTCAATGTTGTAATGGAAACTTGTTTATAAATTTCAAATATAATGATTACTAAAATATGTCAAATAATACAGATAAAGTGCTCTACTGGAAAACAAAATTTTAATCTAGTCTTAATACTGTATTTACAATGCACCTACAGGTATATAAATACAAGTATATAATATATATATATATAACCCTAACCCTAGCCCTATAAACCCTATATATATATATATATATATATATATATATATATATATATATATATATATATATATATATATATATACTCTTAATTACAGTCTAATAGCAACAAAATAATTCATATCACAAAATTTGACTGTGCTAATTTCAATGTTTTTATTCTATTGTAAGTTGTATTATAGTGCATGTTTTGTTTTTTGTAGAAAAAGAAATCAACAGTTGAAATACTGGAAGACATTGAAAAAGTAAGTCAATTAAAATGAATTGAGTTGAACTCAGTATTGTGGCCTTTAGGAAGCCTTTGTGACTAGTGCCACTCAGTAAGGCCAATTCAACCTAATTGGTAGATTCTCATCCCCGCCGCCCCACGGAAAATGTGCCGCCACAAGTCATTTTTTTTTTGTTTCCCATCTTGGGCATTTTCAAAGTCTGTTCCGGAGTTCTGTCAAGTCTGTGACGTTTCAGAAAAGGGTTTTAAAACACTCCCGTAAAAACTGGAAGTGCGAATTTGAAACCAAAAGTAGCTTCATACATGTTACGTATAGAGCATGGTTTTCTTGATTGTGGTCCGAAAGAATTACGGGCATGATACGGGGCAAATATATCAGACACACAACAGTTAGTGGAGGTGTAGAATAATTCAATAAGCGGTGATATAGACAAAAAGGTCCCATTGCCGATGTAGATGTCAACCATGTGAGAGTGCTAGTTTTCATATAAAATACAAAATAAAAATAAAACCCTCCCACCCGCCCAAAATTTTTGTCCAACCTGGATGAGAATCTACTATTTAAATTGAATTGGCCTAATAACAATTGTTAAAAACTTTAGATGCTTATGTGAACGAGCTGAGTGCCACTTATATACTTATGTAGAATTGTAGTGGTCTAGAAAGCTCAGTTGGATGAGCACTCGCCTATAGTGTGGGAGGTCCTGGGTTCAATCCCTGGTCTGACACTGCTTTTTCCTATTTCCTGTTACAGTTTGGTGGTCAGTGTGGGTCTTGGAAGTGGTGGACTGGCAATTGCAGGCCATATAAAGTCCATCTGAAGAAATTTAGAGTGAGATGTCCTATAAGAAAACTCAAGAATAATGGGAGAAATGTAGCGGTCTGGGTAGCTCAGTTGATAGAGCACTCACCTTTAGTGGGGAGGTCCCAGGTTCAATCCACAGTCCGACCCTGCATTTAGGTCTTAGGGGACCTTTTTTCTTTAGCCGATCTTCACATACTCATGTTGAA